>CALNHX010005359.1:0-108481 GCA_940337035.1 Agriotes lineatus | reverse complement strand
GGTTGGAAAAATCTTTGTGAGGAGGAAAGCCAGGCTAAACATCCTTCCTAAAACAATTGTAGCCTATGTTAACTCAGAAAGAAATGAATAAATTGGTTGTAAATACCGTAAGCTATTAACAAAGAAATTTGGTATTTATACATTCATTAAGTTCAATGTCTAAGCCTAAAAGTACAACTTTGCATTTTGTTAATTCAGCATGACCTAGAAATGTGGCTTTACTAAAGGTGCTGCGTAAACATTAAATTAGATTCACGGCTGTAAACAAGGTCATGCGATTACAGCACGACCCAATAACATCAATTAATAAATGCTGGGTAATATTAAACTAGACCCGAGCAATACTTGGTATTACCATACCTAAGATAATTGTGTTATATACTTCCCCTAAAATTAAAACAAAATACATACGTTCTCACGCAGAATTATACTTAGCAATTAAGTAGAAGCAGACAGAATACATGGTTGCAACAAACCAAATCTAGTATTAATTAAATATCAGAGGATATACACTTTTGAAAAATTACCATGTGTGGCTGGAATGTTCAATAAACTAGCTAAAATTGTATCAGTTCTGTCGCTGGAATACAATCCAAAAAGATAGAAACCGGATTGTAATATTGTTAAAATAACGTCCATGTCGACAAAACCCAAAGGATTGCCTTTTTATATAATTTACAGGTATTTAAAAGTATGAACGTATATAAATTTGAAAGATAGTGTCTCAAAATTCCGTCTAGGGACAGGGCATTACTCAAAATTTCCGAGTATAAAATTGCAAGTTAGATTTGTAACGCGGAGATTAAAACAAAAGCTTTTTCATTTTGATGGTTTCGCACAAATAACCACCTAACGGATGTAGCGGAATATTATATTCCTTGAAAGCTTAAAAATATAAATCATCTGCCTAAATTTGCTGTTTCCCTAGCGACTTACCCATAGGTCCTCCCTTTGCGGCTATGCCTCATCAGATTTGTAGTAGTAGTTGCCTGGGAAGCACAAATCAATTTGCACCTTATTCGCTACCTTGCTAATAAATAATTATTTGCGATGTAAACACCCTGCAACAATTATTAGTACAGCTTGCGCACGGATTGCGCGTGCGATTGTTAATTTCTGCCAATCTTTATTGGGCCAGTAGGTCTCTGGGTCTTGACAAGCGAAATAATCCATTTTACAAAGTTGAGTATAACTACTTCTTGGGATCCTTTTATTTTCCCATTCGACAACCCCACTAATTTTTCTTTTGAGTAGCTCCCCTCGCAACAAAACGGAGCGTTATGTGACTTCTTTCATTCCTTGTTATCCCCAGCCCTCGGTTGCATGCTCCACGACGTCGAACTGAACGTCACGTTTCTATCCGCGACTCTCTTTTGAGAGAAAACTTTGAATTATGTAGAAATTCCGGTAAGTTGGACGTATTTGTTTGAGATTGCAATTTGAATTTACTGCAAACGGCGTTTCCGGTTTCAGATTGCGTCTCCGGCAATGTTTTACATTTTATTGTTCAATATGGGATACGTACAAGCATCCGCTTTTATGGATCCGTAATCCTTCAGTGCAACATTTTCTGCTTTCCCGTTACGGCCGGTGCAACTGCAGCTCGTTACTTACAGGGTCTTTGTCTCATCCTAGATGGGAATTTATGGTGTGTAAGAGTAATACTGTCGGTGCAAGTGAAAAATGCAAGAGCAACATATCGCGATAATGGATTCCGTACAGCCAACATTTTTGCATTCACAGAAACCTTATTCTGTCTAGCAAGTAAACGCCAGAAAGGTATGTGGGCATTGACACTGCATCAACAGGAAAATAGTGAATCGACATGCAATAATTATGGAAATCCGTGATATAGTCTAGAATCCCTATGGTTTAGGGTAATAACAAGTGTTTTGCATGTCTGTGTCGGAAAAGAAGCTTTTCACAAGAAAATTATTTGGAAGATTACATACAGCAGGTAGTCATATATTTTCTTGAATAGCAAACCGCCATGGAGTAATAAACTAATAACTCGCTTTCTTATAGTAGGATTTTACTATGAACATCTCAGAAGTCGAGTGTCAGATTTATTATAGTTTCCCAATCCTGATTTTGTAACCGTGGGGTTTCAACGATTAAAGTTCCTCAAAGAATAGAGGCGTATTCCTCTGCAGTGGGAATATCATAACAAGGATGACGACTACGATTCATTATTATGGAGGACATGGCAAGATTAAGCTTGTCTAATTTCAGAACCTTCATTTATCTTCTACTTTTCATTGTCTTTCTTTAAGCAAAACAGGACTTGCTCCATCCAATCTAATTCTTTTACTTTTTAGCAATCTTCCAGGTGGTATTTTCCCTTTTGCATTATTCCTAATCAATAACTTTGAATTCTAAAGACAGCATTATTTTAGACTATTCTCCTATTTCTAATTTCGTCAATTTCTAGGTGTCCTTTACCTGCTGTTTCTATTATCTTTCGTTTGTCTCCTTGTTATTTTCAATACCTCTTTCGTTTTCACAGTACCATGTCTTGTTTTGACCAGCAACCCGTTGGTTGTAATAGTTACTTAGAGGTAAGTAAAATTCAAGACTATACGGTTATTCCGCTTTCTCTGCCAAAAGTCATAGTTTGTATTTGGTCGCATGTCTGGCAGGCAATGTAAAGATGACGCAATCATAGCTGTAGGTGGTGCTTTGTCATTTTTCTCAATTTACTATAATTATTGTATTCATAACAGCATTAGAAAACAGGAGCTCAGAAAATCTCCCTGTCTAATCGTATTTACTAATCTCGGAGAGTTTTCCTGTGCTTGGCTTTATGCGGGTGTAGTTTCAGTGTAAAATACCTTTTATGCAATTGTTTTCTTCTGGAATTTTTAAAATTCAATTGAAGTTCATGTTGCTGAATGGCATATTCAAGTCTATAAATCAGGTTAATGCACTTACCACTGGTTGGTTTGCGTTGGGAGACAGCAGTAGTAAAGCTCTCGATTGTCCACAGTTAGCTCGCAGGAAGGTGTGGTTTATGTTATTAATGAAGTCCGGTTGTCTTAGAACAGTAAATAATTCTGATGAAATGCCAATGCGTCACCTTGAATTTTAACGCTCAGCTCGGTAGGTCCACTCCGTTCACGGCCGAAGCGGATTGTGTCTGAAGAGGTCGATTCCTTGACAGTTTTACTATTACACAGAAAGTTTATTAAACTTTTAAATGACTAGATGTGGTGTACAAGCAATTAACAATGTAACTATAATTAAGCAACACATAATAAAACAATTTACAATATTCAAAGTTTAAGCAAACAATGTGGCAGAAACATATTATATAATGAGGATCCCCTGTAATTTGCTAGAAAGTAGCTCGACTTATTATAATAAATCACGAGTGCACAAATCAAAACACGCTAAGCTAAGCCAAAGTTAGTTGCTAATTAAAAGAACCCTTCTTAGTGTAAGCAGAACACTAGGATATTCGTGTTCCGATAATACCTTGTTATCTAAATTACAGCGGAATACCTGCTTTTAAAAGAAGTTGACTTTAATAGGAGATGTTCTTCAAAGGGGATGGTGCCACTTCAGATTCCGATTCGGGGCGTTGTGGGCACACTGTGCAGTTGGGGTTGTAAATGGCTTAAAATTTATGCCCGATGCCAACATGTAATCGTGAATCATACTTCTTATGCTTCCCTCAACACAACGTCGTTTAAACGTCCGAGGATTAGTACAACGTTAAATTCGCTAAACGAAAGAAAGTAAAACACTTCTACTTTTCTTTATTTACGAGAAAATTTATAATATTCAGATCCGGAATTAACCGAGAATAACTGGCAAATTACTAAGAGACAAATATCACTAAATACGCTTCTTTTGAACTGCGGTTCCTACAAACTATTTCAACGATAAACTGGGACGTTCACCCACACTTTGCTATACGGGAATGTCAGGACACAACTTTCTAAACCCGGTACTGCAAATACACAACTAGCACAAATTAGTTTCCAGTAGAGATGGGCGCGTGAGTGAGTATTCACTCACGCCACCCACGTTTCACGCTTGCTTTAAACATTCACGTTCACGCACGCTCATGCTCACGTTCACTCACGACGTGACCCGCAGCTTTTATTTGAAAATTCAAATTCGGATAGAACAGCATGTTCACATTTAAAACCAATAAAGGACCGGCAACAGAACTAAAAACTCTAAAATAAAATGGATTGTACGTGAAGTAAGTTACGTGATATGTTGCATATGTTGATTAGAAATGTAGACACAAAAAGAAATAAATGAAAATTTCCTGCAATAGCTTACAACAACAGATAAATACTGATTTTTCGCAAAAACGTCTCTTGCAACCGTCTTCAAAGACATTACTTTTAATGCCAAAACCTGTCATTGGAATTGTCGTTTCCCTACTGATACGAGTTAAAGAAGGTATATATTGCTAGGCAACACTTTTAATTCCTAGGTTTGAAAGTAATTTTGCGTCCGAGGAACTGCAAGTAAGTTCTACTTGGTCGCCTATAGACTCAGACACGTAATTGACTGTAGACACAACATTCACAATACAACCCAGATACGAAGCTCCGTCGCTGCAGGCTGCCACACAGAAGTACAATGACCTCCATCTCTAGATCTTCCACATGTCGGACAGCGGAAGAGCGGGACACCCTGCAGTATTTTATTCATTACTAAATATTTAATGTGAAATTAACGTGAATAACTTCAAAGTAGTGTGAACAGAATCCGTAGCTGATGAAAGAGGTGGGGCACGAATTTATTGTGAATCTATCCATATTATCTTCACCAACAGGAAGGATAACTCCGCAGCGGCGAATGATGGAGTGACATCTAGTAATACTACGATAACATACCTAGAGATGGACCTTTTCGGTTCATATAAAAATATCATTAGAAAATACAGAAAGCAATTGAACATAAAAAGAAGATCAATATAGCAGCTCCTAGGACAATACTTAACCAGTGGACAGAAGCGAAAGAAAGCGTATTAACAAAAAAAAACCCTATCTTTGACTATAAACGTCAAAAAGGACCCAACTTTTTCTACAAATCAATTGAAGCAGGAACTTCCATCAACTACTGGGGCTGCAGTATCAACAAAAAGAGAAATCGCATACATGAGATAGCGTTGTCACCACGACGTGCTATGAGGGGCGTTCCTCTAATTCCACTGTATAAACAAAGATAGGCACGTGAACGGTTTCACGGAGGACCATAGTGGTACTTTTTACTGATGAATCGCGATTTGACATCGCAGCGATGTTCAAGAGGTACAGTTGGGGAATCAATATAGTTTAGATCCTACAATCATTCAGGTGAACTGATTCTGTGACTGTACGTCCTTTTTGTGGAGGGTTAATGTGAAAAAATATGCCTGAAACAGTAATTCATAATTTAATTTCAAGTATGCCCCAAAGGGCCCCGGGTAGCGGGTAGATACTCCTCTGTAATCCCAATAGAGGATACATCTATTTTAAGATTAGCTACTCTGCGTACGTAAGCTCTTCATTTTTTCTACGTGCTAGTCCTGGGGAATGACGGAACCTCAATCGTTGCGCATCCATATTTTACCCTGATATTCTATCCTTAACTTGCCAACATGCCTGGCATCGGCGACATTTTAAAAGCCAGACAACAGTCAAACAGTATGTAAATGACGAACCTTGAAGTAGAAATACCCCAGGTCGGTAGGGTTTTTAAACCACAATCCCATACCGGTAACCCCGTTTGCTTCATGGATTTTGGGTGACCCTAAACTATAAAAATTACTGTAATAATTTACAAGATTTTACATAAAATTTATATACCTACACTATACCACAAAACATTCCAAAAAAGGCACATAGATAGACGTTAACAAAATGTAAATCATGCAACAAAAAGTTACCACTAACATTTTAAACTTGAGGTATTCGTGACCCCATTTTGGCTATTCAAGGGTTAATAAACATTTTCTAGGTTGACTTTCACAACAGTTTTTTTTATGTTTTGACTAAAATGCCTTAAGTAGACCTCATTGCCCTGGTCTTCCCTACTGGCGCCGAAGAAGTTCAGTGGTTTTAACGACTTTTACAAATTAACAATTTTTGTCGAAACCGCTCAATTAATCGCGGCTAACCAAAATTTATAAGAAAATTATTATGAAACTACATAACTTTTATGAAGCCGACAACCACTTTAGCGTTAAAAGGCAGTCGTAAAATTTAGTTTATAGACTACCCTGGATGGAATAGATATATTAGTTATTAGAAATGATTCTTTTGCAAATGTGTAAATTATTTAAATATATAAAGCATTTAAGTATTTAAAAATGAGAAACTTTGTTCGAGAACACATTTTGAAACGAGGCATTCTAGTGTTTTTAAAATATTGATAGTTCTTTAAAAACTTGATATGCGTTTTTTTTTTCAATCAGCTGTGGTTACAGTTAGTAAAAGTTCTCTCTAAATAAAATTTCCTGACTTTCTGATATCTATTTATAACAAATAAACCTGAAAGAGTCCCCAAGGAGTTCCGAAGTGAGTTGCTATTGAATTTTGTTTCTCGCGACAGGAGCAATAAAAGCAGCATTTTTCTAATGGAAGACGAAAGTTTGATACACCCTGTGGAAAACTTTATCTTAAATGTTTAGATATTATAGCAGAGGGAAAGGATGATGTAGAAGTTGGAAAACATTTTTTTCTTCTTGTTTTGACTGATTTTCTGTAACAAAAATATTTATGAATCTTAGATTTACGGCTACCTCATTTCTTCCACATTGTTCTGTGCTCTTAGCAAATGACGCATATTACATTTATCATTCTTGTTTGACTTTACACCAAATTATTAAATTGTATTCTTGTTAGAATGTATATAAAGCAAGCTATTTGTTTATTTTGGGGTAAGTACAATCATGTAATACTGAACCTGTAGTCTTAAAGTTACGTATTATTTTGTCAATCGTACTACTTTTAATTTGAAGGTTTGGATATTTATACTAAACAAAGTACTTCAAACTAATCAAATTCAAAAGGGGACAATAATACCCTTATAATAGAATTAAATGGAAAAGCAATAACAGATCAACAAAGGCTGCTATGAAATGCTTGTCAGCAACAATGATTAAATAAGCATGGCTAGAAATTACTAATTTCAATTAACAATGAACTTTAATTATTGCAGCAAACTACCTTGCTGCAAGCCAACCACATTGACAGGGAATATATATATGTGGTCACAGAAAGGGCATTCATGCAAAATAGCATCAGCTTATGAGCTTGGCCCTATTGTGGATTTGCTCAGTCTGTGACCAACACATTCTGAGCTAATAGTGCCGAATAAAATTGGGTATGAATGGTAAGTGAATAGTACCAACTAGTTTTAATTTATGTGCAATGTTTATTGTCCGTAGTCTTCAGCATTCTACATTTTTAACATAATCCTCTTGAACATAAAGACAGACATTCCATTAATTTTTAAGCAAGCACTGCCATTCTTGTAAGTTGTAATCACAGAAGAATTTTTGAACTACTGCTATAATAGCGTCATCGTTCCTAAATCTTAAAGACAGAAGACTCTCTTTCAGCATTGGAATTAAATAAAAATTGCTAGGAGCTAGCTTAGTTAGGTTTCCATAGAAGCATAGGAAGCTGAAATAAGTTACATTCATCGCAATGACAGAAGACTCTATTAGCCAGGCTAACGCAGAAATCAACCCCATTTGAATGCCGCTATCAACTGCACATAGGCTACTGCGTATATATTGTAATAGCACCTGGCTTTTTAAAATATAACAATAAGGATTTTAAATATAAAATTATGGCAAAGGATACTACACCTTATAAAATGTATTAGCTTCAATTGAGAATTGCCTGTCACTCAGGGCAAATTAAAAGGAAAAATGAAATGGTTTATTGCTCATTCCTTATTTTATCCATTTGTAATAACTTAGGGCTTATCTCCGGTGAACAGGAAACAAATCTTAACTCAGGGTGTCGGTTCATAAAATTAATAGGAACTGTTTGAAAAATAACTCGGTGTATGACAATTTAACGCGAGTATTAGGGCAAATTCACAATTTACATCTGACTTTTAAATAACCTCTAAATTTAGTTCAGTAAACAAGATGATCTGTCCAGGCAAACTAGCGTAAGATTAAATTTTAAAACTCCAAAATAGCAAGGAAGCATCAGGTAAATACGATTAATTATGTGACGTAGCAACTGCTAACCTCGTTTTGTTTCTAGTGTCACCTCGCACTTTTTAGAGACGCTATCTAATTTATTCGAAGCTGAACGAACCTGGGATTCTGGAATATGCCTCTACACCTCGTACACAGTCTAATCTTGATGAACCGTACGAATTATGGGGCTGCTGCAAGGGCTTCCTGTGAAATCCTATCTTAATCGGAGACCTTTCGGAGGCTGGATACACTTTCCAATGGGAATTATGGCTTGGGAAAAGCTTGTTGGTTGCTACACCCACGGACTTCTGAAGGTCTAATCTACACGTAGCTGACACTATTTTTGCTAGGCGATACTGCTTACTTATGGAAGTGGGCCCCCTAAGTTACTCGCACTTGGATGCATCTTGCTGCTACACTTGGACCTTTTAACACATGGAAAACTATACCCACAGATGCCCTGCACACTAGTGAATTTACACACAACTGGTATTACAGAAGACTTTTTATTTATAATTTTATGCGATAAAATGAGGAGCTCAATCTGCCCCCAACATGTAAAATTTTAGCTTGTTTGGTAATCTTAACAAAATACTGTCGCGTCACTTAGCAACTAGGTTTTCAATTTTTATAAAAGAAATTAGGGTTGATAACATGTTTGACCTTATGTACTACAGTTTTGATGTTATGTCTTTGCCTAACTACTAAAATTGTCTTTTTCTTGGAATACATGTCACTACACTTTGCTCTGCCTCTTAAATCACTTTTGTTTATAATTCACTTTCGATCGGTGGCCTTACTTTTTCATTGCTCTATTGCACTCGTTACTTTGCTAGCACTATTTCGTTTACCTTTTAGATAATTTGCCGTTTGCTGGCTTATACACTTTTAATACATAACGCTCATATACTTTCTGTACTCAACAAATCATTCTGTATCATTTTATTCACATTATGTCTGACATTAATAAGCTCAAATCCGTCAGTTACAAATTAAACTGTATTGGCCCTTCCGAACATTTATCATATCTGAAACTCTGAACCTAACCCTTCTGAAACCTGCCTTATTTCATACTAACCTGTATCCCTCAAATTATTAGTTACTGCTGTTCACATCAAGTGCATTTATTAATGTAACGTACTGATTATCTTGCAGTAAAGAAAATATTTAGTTCTGTGCTCATGTTGACCTTATTCATTTAGTTAAAATCAGAATAATTGCTGTGGGCAGTAAACCATTACATTATATATATATTGAAAAGGTTATGTTTTTTTAATTTAGTATAATTAAGTTAACATAGGAATGATTACTTGTCAAAAAAAACAACTAAAAGTTATCCTAACGTATACAACTGAAGAAAAGATACAACTTGTGAGTTGTACCTAGGTATCTACCTAGTTGCATACCTACATTCCGGTAATAAAATTAAAGTTTCTTATTACCAAGTACCTAATTTACATTCGTATGTTAACTCGTAAAATAAACGCTCTAATCTATTGGTTATATTTGTAACCATGGAAGTGACCTGTATGATTAAATGCTGCCATGGAAACAAAACTGCTATGGTAACCATTAAAATAAATTCACTGCATAAACTCAACATAAAAACAGGGAAAGAATTAATTAGGAATGCGCATGGCATGTGCTATTGGGCAATTGTTAGTAGATAATAGTTTTACTCTTGCGCAATTAGCAGAAAAGTCAGTTGCTGGCAATAAAGAAGTACACTTAGTCTTCATAGATATTAAAAAGGCTTACCATAACCACAATCAGGTGATTAGCATTGGAAACCAGGAGAACGCGGAATATATGGTAGTAAAAAGTACGAAAAAAGGAGACTACAAATGAATATAAAAATACTAGATATATGGTAATCAGAGGTCCAGAACAAAGTTTAGTCACGTCACATCACCATTCGGACTTATGAGCAGCAATTCATAATAATAAACTCTTAGTCATCATATAATATGTTCCTGATATATTGCATTTCAAAACCACGTAATCAGATGGCCAAATATAGGTAGTGTCCGTAGTCAATTTGTTTTTCTCAAATACTAAGCTACTGTCATCAACAGTTGCTTTGAAAAACAAAATGTTATATCTTTGATTAATTCGTGCAACACAATAAAAGGTCATTGAGTAGTGTCATAGCACGTTTATGTTTCTTCAGTTTTGAAATCATGTTTACGCCACATAACAGTAAGCATTTATGTTCGAAATTTATTTTCGGAATGGAGTACTGGAAAATGGCGAATGTCAATACTCAATCGAAGCTTCTAAAAACGAATTCAAATTGAGGTTTCCAAACAATCAGTTTAGGAAATTTGAAAATTTTCGAGAAACTGCTTCAACTGATAAGCAACGTGGAGGTGGAAGACCTCGAGATTGCACGGCACATGTTGTCAATATGATCAGAAATGAGATCGAAGAGCGACCTACATCTTCAGTTCGAAGGTTTTCCCAAGAACTAGGCATTCGTAAAACAAGTTTGTACAATGTTTTAAAAAAGGATATTCACTTACATCCATACAAATTACAAATGTACCAGGAGCTGTTAGGTCCAGATTATGAGAAAAGAGTTCAGTACTGTCAGTGGTTTAACAAAAACATTGATGTACTCGATAAGGCATTTTTTTCGTTGAGATATCCGGTATTATTCTATTAACAACAGTCTGAAGATTTCCAGACCTTGGTTCCTAATTTATATTTTTGTAATATTAGTATTACTCAAAATTTTTCATGGATGTGAGTATTTGCTCCCCGTGTGGGGCGCGCTTACCATTCCGATTTGGCAATTTTGGAAATCGATACATTCATGCCAGGATTAATTGCTCCTAGGTAATCTTTGAACCACCGTTATCCACTCTTTCGGCAAAACTCTGGAGAAGCTTCTCTCAGATTGCGTGTAGGACTGCTGCCTGTTCCAGCCTTGGATACCCTTACAGCTGTCCATTTTGGATCCACTTACGAGCCCACAAACCTCGCTCGACTTTGACTGCGTCCGAATCATTAGTCGCATCCTACCGATGATTGAGAGACTACAAACAGCTAAGTTAGTTTTGGTTTATTATCTCGTATTGCGCATCGTGTCTACCTGGAGTTTAAAATACTGGAAAGAGATCGTGAAGGTGTACACTAACGTCCATCAGTGTGTGCTAATAAGTAAGTTCGCCGTTGTGAAGTAAGTTTTCGGGGATATCCCATTAGCGGTGCAATGACGCCTTCAGCGCTCTATACCAATTTTGTCGATATTGCTTTCGCTTGTGGGACTTGTTTTGTAGACAAACATCTGCGAGAAGTTTGCTCATTTCGCAAGTGACGTCTCAAGCAGCTAGAAATTTTATAGGGATGGTTTTTAAACCCTTTTTTGTTGCGGTGCATTAGTATAAGTTGTTCAGTTGGTGGAATCTTGTCTATTTCTGCTTGCAGTGGTTCGTAGAAATCAATGGTCATCTGTTCGGGTTTGTTGATGTCTGGTGCGTAGACTGATATGATATGTAGGGGTTTACTAAAGGACAATGTTATTTTTAATATTCTGTCGGTTACGTATTTAGCATTTGTTATATTTTGTTTGTATTTTTCATGCATGAGTATTCCAACTCCAGATATTGATTTTGCTTCTTTTCTACGCTGCTGTATATAAGAAAATAGTTGTTGTTGAGCTTTGTGATGCCATTTACTTTGTTTTTGTTTTCTGATATTGCAATATGTCAATTTTGTGTTTGTTGAATTGAGGGATTTGTTTTTCTCCTTTGTTGCTGAGAGTCCCAGAATGCAATTCTAAGTTGATGTCGTTTCCGGAAGAGTTTTACCTTTGTCTCCAGTTGTGTGAGGTATATTCTTTTTACACTAGGCAGGCTGCTAACCTCGCCTAGCAACCATCCTCCTTTATCCGGGTTTGGGACCGGTAGTAGTAGTTATTGGGCTACCCAATACAACCCGCAACTACCACATTCCTGTTTAAATTACTAAAAGGACCACCAAATAGCGCAAAGCTACTCTTGAAGTACTGCAAAATATTTTAATCTGAATTGAAACTTGTCTCGGGGTTTGAAAGTATCTGACCTTAACGTGGCTTCGATCAAATACACAACTTGTTATTTAAATTAAAATTGACAGAAACTACCACACAAGTAAAATTTAAAAGTATAAACGGAACCCTACATTGCTTATTCTACCATTAACAGACACTTCACCATTATCCACTGCTTAGTTTTTGCACACCAAATGCAATATCGCTGCTTAAAGACCGTCGCTGCAGATTTGGCATACAAAAAACCTCTTGCTCGCACACTCGGTATTGTAAACCATTACTGGAGAACTGTTTATTAGCTCATTTATATCTTCGTTGGAGACCAGATTCGTATAGTCGTAGCTCTCATATATTGCTTCGGCTAGTTGCAGTTACTGGATTTTAACCTCGCTGCTCTCGACTAACAGCTCCCAATAAAATAAGTCAGGTAAGCGTCAAAACTATTTAATTCTTGACACAACTTAGCCCTTAACCCAACTTTTTATAGGAACTGCTTCATTTGTTTTGTAAGGTACACAGATTGGCACATAATCTTACACAGACAAAATATGGCAAGGGAGTTAAGCTCAGCTCTGCGAACACTTATATAGTGGTAACTGCAATTTGTTTAAAATAAATGGTAATTCATAAATTTGATTGACTGCTAAATTACACTACCACTAAAATTGTCTAACTATACAACAAAAAAAACCTATTTCCTCAATTAACTTAATTGGTTTAATTAACATACAATTAAAATTACTACCACTAGATCGCTTGGTAGCAAGGATCATTTTAACACGCCATATGACCCAATTCAGTTGAGTTATGCCTTAATTGTAGAATTAATCAATGATTAGGTCTTATTTTAGTATTTAAGTTAGAATATTGCAAGGTTTACCTCATTTTACCTCTATTACATGTGTTTTAAGCAATTCTGAATAAAGTACAAATTACAAGCTTATTTCAGTGGGACAGATGACAAAAATCTAAATTTTACTATTTACAAGATTTAGCCACTTTATGGGCCCAAATAAATATTAAAATCGTTTTATACGGCTATATTTTTACTGACAGTATCACCTTTGTAATCGTATACAAGTTTTTAATTGCATTATACGCTTTACGGGTGTTTTCCAAGTTTAGTGAACACAACTGACAAAGAAAAATTCTAAAACCCCGCAACCAAAGGAATATGATTGCTGGCTGGAAAACTACAACTATCCAATACTTTAGCGTAATCGGTCTGAATTAAACTGCAGTACAAACGTTTATTTATTTTATATTTCATTGAACATTAAAACATTTTAAACTAAGGATGACTTATTTACCGATACTTTTAAGATCTAACAAAAACCATCTTACAAATGTAATTAATTAATTACACAATTTTAGTTCTTAAAGCTTTCACAAACATTATACTATTACTTAATTCATATACTTTTTTGGGTATTTCACCACTCTGCAAATTAAGATGATTAAATAACGAACGTTTCGAGGGACAATCTGCCCTCGTTATCAACGATTAACAATTAAAAAGGAACAAGAAAACTTAGCTTTTTCACGGAGATTGTTCCTTTTTAATTGTTAATCGTTGATAACGAGGGCAGATTGTCCCTCGAAACGTTCGTTATTTAATATGTTATTTAATCATTTTAATTTGCAGAGTGGTGAAATACCCAAAAAAAGAATATGACTTATAGATAAACGCCACAAAGAAGTTTCAGAGATTATTATACTATTACACTCAAAGGACATAACCTCACACTGTCTCCGGAACTGTTTTAGCGTAAGGTGTGTTTCCTTTTACCTTGAATTAAACGTGTGGGTTGCAAAGGTGTTTACAACCCACCTTAGGCTACTTACATTGAAAAGTGTTTGGATAAAACCATAAAAATATGTTAAAACTCTGAAATACAGCTCTTGGAAAGCTTATCCAAATCTGAACGTTTGAGAATATAATATTTTGCTTTATTGCGACGATATTAAGAATTGCTTTGTACTAATTATAGTGTATACCATTGTTAACAATTATAAGAGCTCTTCACAGGTCAATATAATGCTTATTTTGTCAACTCCTTATAGTAATTTATTTCATTTCATAAATCTTTCGGTAAACTCGGATTTTATCGCTTAAATTGGCATGTAACCATAGCAATATACTATTTGGTATCTGCATAACTAAATTAAAAATTTATAAAATTAGAAAGATATTGAGGCCTCATTATTTCAAAGTTTTTTGTCTATAGCCTGCCAAGAACCTGCACCCTGTTATTCACAATTTTTCTGTTAACTATTTTGCTAGAGCGTCTTAAAAATGATATTTCGAATTATTTAAGTAACCTTCCTATTAGATTTTTATTTCCTTCTACAATTTTTGTTTTTATTATTAAAATCCAATAAAGACGATATAATACACTTCAAATTTAAAACAATGGGCGACCTGCAGAAGTTATTACAATATTAATTTTATCAAAAAAATGTGAATCGGTAGTTACCTTTTCTAAACGAATATTCAAACGATCAGGGCAACATTAAATGTCATAGGCAGCATGTTTGTTGAGCAATTTCCAAAAAGGTGGAGTATATTTAATTATTATTTTGGAAGGCGATTTAATGTCAATAATTTTTTTCACTTAATGCTATTTCGTTTTATATTAGAAGCGGAGGAATGAAAATGATTTTTAAATGAGTTTTCATATATTCTGAGTTGCACTATTGAAATAAGTAGTTTTGTTTTATGAAGTACCGTGCATACTGCATCAGTTCAGTAATAAATTCACGACAGTAACTTAAAAAGTCAGCCGTTGCAATTATTTATAGGAAATATAGAATGAACCTGAATTTAACAGAATTTAAGTAATTAAAGAGATGTCTTTAGTATGAGAAGGACTTTTATATGGTACAGATTTTTTTTTTTAATATACGAGGCTAAAAATTTTATCTCGAAACTAAGACATGTTGAAAATATGTAATTATTATGTTAGCATGTTTTTTTTTGTTCTTAAATAGAATATCCTAACCTTAAGATACATATTTTCAACATTTTAAAAATAAAATAAGCTCATTGAAGAAGCTGCAAAGAATAAATTCTATTAATAAGTAATTATTTTTGGAAGCCCGTGAGAACTTGAATTGAGTTCAGTTTTCGAAACAGAATTTTAACATTAATTTATTAAGACCTTTTTGGTGCGTAGCTTTTACGCATTTCCCTCTTCGCAGTGTAAATATTTATGTTGACCTGTGGGTTATGTATGAGCCATCGGCTATATAAATTGTCAACCTTTGAAAATACTAGCAGCTTTTCAACTTTATGTTCTCAAAGCTAAAAGCGTATGTGTGCTGAGGAATGTTTACTTTTTTGTAGAGAAGGTAATTGCTTTGGAATATGGACTTTTCTTTATAAAATTAATCCAAATTATAGAGGTAAATTGAAAACATAACATTTGAAATATTCGATCTCCTGTTCGCTTTAATTATGCCTACATCTTCCAGGAATTCAAAATAGGATTCCCGAAATTTATGAATATTCCAAGAATATTGGGCGTTAGGAAGATATAAGGAAAGTATTTTTACATACAATTGTCTAAGTAAAAATGTACTTGACCTTTCAAAGTTTTTGCGCAGTTTTCAATAATATAAAATATTGAAACGTACACAACTTGCATGAAAACTGAAAGCCGAAGCAGATTCCAGTCGCAGTAGTAATTAATACGAGATGAAGCAATCTGCAGGCTGTCAGGTCGAAAATTTTTGATGGAGTGGGCAAATGATGAATTACTACGTAGAGGTTGCGAGGCTAATTCAATGTAACAACATGTAGAGCATGTTGCTCATGATCTAGAGTCTTTCCAATCATCATAACTTTATTGTCGGATATCAAATTCTTGAGTAATATTGTTTAACAGTTCTTTGGTGCCTAACATATTTTATCTAGATTGTGTGGGCTTTGACTGAACTTGCTATATTTAGCAAACATCTGCAATACTTTTTATTTTATAAGAATTTTTAACCTCAAATGCTCTTCCAAAGTGTACTCATAGTTATACATGAGCTATAGTGCAAGCCCGCATTTTCATCAGCTTGAGCGATAATCATCTCAAACTTTAATGAGCATTATTACTAACTTTAACAACGCATTAAAAAACAAAGGCTTGTGCCCTTGGGCATATATTAGAGATCTACACGGCGAAGTACGATTCATCTGTAAAAAAGTAAACTAAGAAGAATGGAATGCTTCAGTTTCAGGGGAGCAATTGCATAAATTTTAATACGATTGAAGGTCAATTTGAATAGCAATTTACTTATTTACTGGATTAACTGAAAATTGTTAACATGTCCAGAAGGAATTTCTAAACATCATGGAATTTAAGGTAGATCCTTTCACATGAATGTATGGTTAATTCATTATATAATGAGATTTAAAACTTACAAGTACATAGTTCCAGATAGACTCTTTCTCTTAATTGCCCTGTGTGAGATTAAATATAACAACAGTAGTAGTTTGTTAAACGACTGCTACCTTCTACAATAACTTATAGCTTATGCTATAGCGTATATCAGGAATTTTTTCACTGTGAATCAGATGCAAACACAATTTTAGATCATTATTGTGATTGCTTGATATGCACATGATGTCAGGGAAAATATTTTTGGGGCGAACTGTATAACTTCATGTCAATTCGTATTGAAGTGATGCGAAAAGTTTTAATTCGCTTATCACACTTATTTTGAATGTTTAGGTAAATTCAAACTAATTATAGTGAAATGTGAAATTACGGTTTGATTACTTAATAATCAAATCTTCTCTCATTATGGTATTATGCTACATGGTAGTAGTTGTTGTGGGAAGACTAAAGTATAGCAAGTAGGACTTCATAGACTCTTTTGATCGAAACCGCTTGCCATCGTTTCAACCACTTCCACTGTAGTCCTTTACTTGCGTAAACCTTCCCGATTTTGCAATGAAGATCAGGATAGCGGTTTACGCTAGAGAGTTTAACTTTTCCCTTTGAAGCGTTGTTACCGCCACTCTAACCGTAAATAGGAGAAAAGCAAAGACAGCCGACTTCTGAACCGGAGCTGGTGATGGGTTAAACAAAAGGCTGTAAATCTTAAGCTGAAAAAACAGTATGGGCACCAAAGAACAAATAATTTTAAGCACTTTGCTAATCAAATAACTTTACACGTCGAAAGGTGCTACTAACCAATCCCCAAAAAAGAAGAAAATTACAAAAGCACAAATAAAATTTTAAGGCATAGTTAACGAATTAGTATAATTTATAACCATAGAGATGATCGGTATAACATAGACAAAAATAAACCAACACGGCAAACTAGATCAAAATATTACCACAAATATTTCAATTAGACAGCAGTAAGAGTTGGTTTAAAAATCATCAAAATGTATATAGTGTGTCGCAGGATTGATGTTGCAAGGGGTGAGATAGACTAAAAAATTTTGAATTTTGTTTTAAGATTGTGGGATTAGGTCCTGCTTGGTCTGAAAAGAATTTAAAAAATATTTTTAGTTTTTGAATAAACAAGTCGGCCTTGACAGTGAAGCGAAAACAATTTGCTTTTCAGGTAAACTACCCTTTCTTTTCATGATACGGCAAACTTTTACCGAGAAAAGTTCTTCAGAATGATACATTTTGGTCCTGTACAAAATATCAGGAATATCTACCTACTTAGATTAAACCATAATTTTTAATAAATACAATTTATTTTATCTACGACAGTGTGTAAAATTGACTTTTAGTTGGCAGTTTTAAGTTTGTAAAACGACTGTTTAATAACATGTTTTCATTAGTTTATGTTGTCAGTAGCAACGTGTTTAAAAGATTCCATTAAGTACATCGTCAATAGAAACGTGTTTTAAAATTTTTAACCACGCAAAATTACGACCGTTTGCTAGTAATCCTAATTTACATTTTTTTTATATTTACCGTGTTTTCTAGATTATATCGTAGATAAAATATTGTACGATACACATGCGTAAAGCATCTTTAGCCACTCGCGGGGCTTAAAACCCTCGCTCACTCGCGTTTTAACTCTGCCCCACTTGTGACTAAAGACTAGCTTTACGCACTTGTATCACAACTTACTATTGCTTAATTTAAAACAAACACGGTTTAATCTGAGTAGGTAGATCCAGCGTACATACATCAAACATGTAGAGACACTAATGCCAAATGTTGAAATCTGTCTTAGAGTGCCTGGGACAGTAACTCGGGGTGTATTTCTAAGCTTGACTATCAGATGGCAGCACAAAATTCTACCAATCAGAGACAGTTACTATCTCTGCTACCAATCATATGTGATAACGTAGTGGCGCCATCTGTTAATACTATCGGAAAATACCCCCCAGGAGCCGTTCAAGGTCATCCAAATCGGTATTTTGACATCAAACGAACCGACAGTGAGTGTCTCTACTTGTTTGATTTATGTACGCTGGTAGATCTTCCTGAAATGTTGTATAAGGCCATAATTTATGATTTCTTCAACTTTCCCTTACTGGTATCGTAAGTCCACTCGATGAGCTTTTGAGGCCTGCTGCCTTGTAATACCCAGAGGGAGTTTCTGTTCAAAACAGATGTCCTCGGCTCCGAGTCTGGCTAGTTTATCATCATTTTCATTGCTCTGGACCCCCGTTTATCCTGGAACTCAGACGAACTCATCATCGTTTTTCTTTGTGAGCTCTGCTAAAGCATTTCCATGTTCCTGAACGAGAGCTGATCTTGTCCTTCTTTTTCTTCTTCCTCTTAATATAGGCTGAGAGTCTGTTACTTCCATACAATGAGTGTGGTTTTATAAACCATCTTAGGCCGCGGTGGCTAGCGTAACCCCTTGAATTAAGGAAGAATGCCCTCACAGGGATCACGACCACCAAAGGTGTTCATATGATGGCCGGAGATCGTTCGATATTACCAATGTCAGGGTGTAGGGCTCGAACCCACTACCTGCCGACTACTGCGCAAGCACTTTACTAGCCGGTCACACCCTCTCTTGTCCTGGCTGAGTAAATTGCATTTAATGCAGCTTGGATGTCAGAGCCGATTTGCTCTAGCGATATCCTGATCTCGTCTCTGGTTGCCACCAATAGAATGGCATAATATTCTGCTTGGAATGCTGTGGTAAACTGTCTTAAAGCAAAACAAGGCACCCGCCTGGAACTTACCTTGTTTCTGCTTTCACTGACCTCCAGTTAGATAGTGAGAGTATTCCTTTTCCAACTTTAGCCGGTCTTCTGCTTCTGATCCATACTTAATTCTTGGCCTTATTACCAATGTGTAAGAGCGAATGCAAAATATGACTGTTCATCCATCGGTTCTTACCTACCGCTCGGGGCAGTTGTCATAAGATCGCTATCGCAGTTTTGTCGACAAGCGAACTTCAACTTGATTTACTATCAAGGGTTAGCCCCAAGTATTTGGCTACTTGCATTGGGGTGAGTGATCCTTCGTACACTATGGGTGCCCTAAAACTGTCAGGTTTCCTTCTTTTAGTGGAGGAAACTATTTCAGTTCAGTATAAGGCACTATACATTGGCTGACAGGCTGCTGCCTTGCGGGAAACCTCCCGTCACCTCGGCCCTTACTCAACAATTCTCTAGGTTTACCATCATGATTCTTCTTCCATGGGCGTTCCCACGCAACTGACCGTACGGTACAATTTTGAACAAACAGCAATGAGGTACGTATATCGACATTTTTCGACAATTTTTGCTAGTGATAGAAACGACAATTTTAAGTAACTCTATTTTTGTTGTAGTTAGTCTTATAGGCTGTTTATACAATTGAATTTACCACTTTCGATTTGGAGGTTTAACAGTCCTTCCATTTTTTGGGGGTCTTGGGAGGCCTTGTTTGGTCTTTTGGCTAATATATCATTACCCTTTCTCTGACCTACTTTGTTGTGTCCTATATATTAGTTCTTGTAGGTCTTGTATATTCGGATCTTGCTTTCGAACACCATGTGTTATTGCTCCATATTACATATTTGTCTCGATTGCTTGGTCTTTCAATTCTTGATTAAGTTTTTTATCACTGGATATTTCAATGCTTAAATATTCAATTGCCATAACCTGCTCCACCGTCTTTTCATCCAGTTCCAGCTTGCATCTAGCAGATTTTTTGGCTATTACTGTGCTTGTTGTTTTATACGTTTTATACCATATACATTATCTCACAGGATACAAATCAAAATTTTGTATTAGTTGTCAGCTACAATGTAGGAAGCAAGAAGGAAAGCAACTTGAGGTATGGCGACAACACATTCATCCCAACAGCGGGCGAGAAAGAGATGATGGTTATTATGAGAAGAATAAATAGACAGTGTGGGTTGGGGATTAATGTCCGAGAAACTAAGATAACGATTGTTGACAGGACAAACAGTAACCCGGTAAACGTAACACATTGCTAGTTTTGAGCTGGTCGACAAATTATATATTTGTGCCCATAATAACAATAATAAGTAATAACTGACGTTGGAGCCAGCTCGGAGGAGACTAGGGGAAGATTGGCGATTACCAGAAGAGCTAACAAAAACTTGGAAAATAGGGCAACGAGAACAAAAAATTTCTAACTCAGACTAGTCAATGCCTGGACACTCCAACTGGAATCCCCTTTGGCCTTATTGTCAAAGAAGCAGAAGCAATGACACAGCTTGGGTGGATGGAAAAATTGAGAGCCGACGTGCAGAGTGCCTCTACTAAATTTTGCCAAATAACTAACGTCCAATTACTTGCCTTTTTCGGTAGCTCCAGAGAGCAAGAGTTTATTTAAATATTCCAGTAAACACAAATAAATAACAGAAAAATAGATTAATAACTCTACTGTTCTTCTGTAAATATGTAAAAATGTTTTTTAAAGATTGTACAATTAATATACTGGAATGGTCTTAGCTCCTACAACTGAATTCTGATAGAGTTGACAATTTAATGGACATTCAATAAGCACAGGGTTGAGGTGTTTTATATAACTGCAAGGCTAAAACTTGAATTTCACAGAATAAATGCATTGGTAAAGAGATGCCAGTAATAGTGTAGTAATTGAATAGGGAATGTAAAAGGCAAAGCTCATTTCTCACAGGGGTCTAAGTTTACTGTCAGATCAATTAAATAATAGGTTTGTGCAAAAGTGGTAGTCAAACCAAAAGAAATTATTAATTACAAAAGGGTTTGTTATGTGCAAGGAAATGAAGCGTAGAATTCAATTAAACGGGACAGTGAAATTTTGTGAGGGGTTCTAAAATGTATAAGCCAGAATAAACTAATTATATGTTGCAAATAGCAATTAGAAGGCAGGCAACAAGGCATAAAATTGCAGTTGTGAGAAGCAGACAAGACATTATAAAGCAAGGGGAAAAGCAAACAGCAAGAAAGGAAAAAATACGAGTGAAAAGCAAACAGATGGACATCGAAAAACAACTGTGCAAGAAGTGAACTCTAAATAAAGTAATTAGTGCAATTACGCGTGTGAACAGAGAAAACCAATTAATAAAACTTGTGGTGGCGCTAAAAGACATTTTAATAATTAAAAATATAGACAATATTTTACATATAAGAAATTTGTAAATATAATAGTTTATAAGCAGATATATTCTAAAGTGTAATTGATTTGAACTTGGTTAATTTTCGTTTATATTAATATTAGATTAGCTTTTGTTTATAACGGATTAGAAGAGAACAAATTAATAAATTATAAGAAATGATGTTGTAAACTGTGCTCGACTTTAACTCACATTTTTGTATAATAAATGAGCATTTTTCAAGTTAAAAAGTACACCGTTTTAATTAGTGCACATCCCAGTTGGTGTGGTATCGTTTGTGAGTGTTTCCGCAACCAAAATTAGAAAGTTTACGAGGGGGGCCCTTTCCGAGAAGCTAGCAGCCGATTCAGCTCAAATTTTCGATCACTGCGTGTAGCCAAGGAAATTATCGCAGCCTAGAGGGGAAGATTCCAGGACGTAGAACAGCTCTGTAACAACGTCTCCAAGAGGTTTCACATCAAGGGAGCCCGTAGCAGCTCCAGAATCTCAACGGCGTCACCCCAGAGTCCCCGAGCAGTTCGTATAAAATAAGGTAGAGATTTCACCTAAAAGTGTAAACGTTAGGCCCGTGCCTGATAAAGGAGGCATTACTTAAGAAGATCCAAGCACTTCCGCTGGTATAGAGGAGCGGCTCGCAAAACAAGCGGATTCATTATTTGAAGTTATGCGAGGGTGAAACCGGACGCTTCTGAACAATTGCCTGAAAACAAAAGATAATTAATGCCGCCAAAGCGCGAAATTTGAAATTAATAACTATACGAACTTTGATAATTTAATTTTGTTTTAAATGTCAGATAACGCAATCTTGCATACGGAATCTATTTTGTTATTTGACCTACTTTCAAGTATTTTGCTTCTGCGTAGTGGATATAATGCGGTAGACAGAACCGTACTCAAATAATTTATAATTTACAAAAAACAAAGAACCCAACAGAGTTAGAGTGATTGCTTTACTTGAGAGCTAGCGTTTATTGATTATTATTTGCAGGTAGATAAAATATAAAAAACGGGCATATAACCATTCATTTAGGCATTTAAATAAATACAGCTTACTTTTAATCAGCCTGAGAATTTTATAGTTCACACAAAATATTGTGTGGTGGCTCTAACAATTTAACCTTTAATTTAATTTGAGAGAGCTATCCATCGTAATACATGTAATATAAATAAATCGTTTTCTCCGTCCTGTTGAATAAACTACCAGTCCAACAGCAATGTTCAATTGGACCACGTGAGACCCGAAACCCTTTATCGATTGGCCTCAGGTCTGCGCCGCGTAGCGGCAAAAGCTGTAACTGAAGTATCGATCTGTAACGGGATAATTAGTGTGCAAAGGTGGCAGCTTGATTCCTGACCAGTTCGTTGCTTTAATTATTTTTTTAGCATTTAATACTGTAACAACATCTGCATAAATTTATAAAATTTACATTGAGCAATGTATATAAATTTTGCATTGTTTATTTAGGCGTTATCAGGTCTTGCATCTAACCAGCGCTCGAACTAGCGATAGAAAATTCGTTTCCGCTATGCACAAAGCCAACGAAGAATTAGCCCCAGCGACGGCTCCACTTAACGATGCCTGAAGCGGCTTTGTTGATTACGCGGTTGAAAAAAGTATATAAGAAGACTCCTCAACCATTTGAACTCATTTGAGTCCACCAGTCCTGATCCTGCCCAGTTTCGACTTGAGTCTTTGGACTTCCCTGATCCAAATTCTTTCCAGACGTTTAAAATGTGATAGCGCCTCTCTGTCTCCTAAACGTCGTTTCCGTCCTGTTGAATAAACTACCAGTTCAACAGCAATGTTGAATTGGACCACGTGATGTCCAAAACTTTTATCGGTTGGCCTCAGGTTTGCGCCTCGTAGCAGCAAAGGCTGTAACTGGAGTATCGATCTGTAACGGGATAATTAGTGTGCAAGGGTGGCAGCTTGATTTCTGACCAGTTCGTGGCTTTAATTATTTTTTTAGCATTTAATACTGTAACGCTAGCATCTGCATAAATTTATAAAATGCACATTGAGCCATGTATGTAAATTTTGCATTGTTTATTTAGGCGTTATCAGGCGTTGCATCTAACCAGTGCTGGAACTAGCGATAGCAAATTCGTTTCCGCTATGCGCAAAGCCAACGAAGAATCAGCCCCCTCGACGGCTCCTACTTAACGATGCCTGAAGCGGCTTTGTTGATTACGTGGTTCAAAAGAGTATAAAAGAAGACTCTTCAACCATTTGAACTCACTTAAGTCCACCAGTCCTGATACTGTCCAGTCTCGACTTGAGTCTTTGGATTTTCCTGATTCCAAATCCTTTCCAGACCTTTAAAATGTGATAGCGCCTCTCTGTCTCCTAAACGTCGTCTCCAGATCCTGACCTGGCCCGACCTAGGCGTTTAAAATGTGATAGCGTCTCTCTGTCTTTTAAACGCAGTTCCCGTTGATCATAAGCCATATGACCGTAAGCAGCGAGAATATTAAAACTTCAATATTGATTGTACCTGTACGAATCATATTGTACGTTGCGTCTGATAGCGGCGCGTATAAAATAGCCGCCGCAATTAGGTTACCTGCAGGGAAAACCATATACGTCCCACGCCGCCTTCCTGCAGCCCAAAACTCGCCGCTTTAACCAGAACCTGGGGGATCCTATTCCACACAGAGGCCAAATGTAATTAAGTCTTGGTGAATGGGAAGAGGGTTTGCATAGATTTTCTTGAATTCCTGGACGATTATTTTCTTCCTGTAGATGTTTCGAGGTTTTACAGGGTCCGGTAATTGAATTGGATGGTTTTTCATAGCTTGCTATGTGGCGTTTGTCGAAAAACGATTTATTCGTACATTGGTATTTATAGTTTCACCCACTATGGCTAATAGGCCTGTTAATCAACTTATATTTCCTGGTCACTTGATTTCGAGGTTTGGTGACATTCCTTGGCAGGCAGATCGCCCGATTTAACTACTCCCGAATTTTTTCTTTGGGTCGTTCTCAAACACCTCAAAAGCTGAAAAACTTAATTCGGGAAGAAATAATATTGTTAAATGCTAACGAAATGTTACTTCTGTGCTTTATGTTTAATTTCCGAGGCAAATTGCAGCAATGCATAGAAGCGGGCGGTGGACATCTTACAGATGTGATATTTGAATTCTAATAGTGTTGTTGTCCACTTTACTTAATACAGTTTAAATTTCTTCCAAAATGGGTTCACATACTTTATTCGCTCCTCTACAGTAAGCTATCAAAGACCATTCAATTCAGTTGACGGATTCTGTATGTGGCTTAATACTGGTAGCCACATGGGTTAGTGTTAGTGACTCGGTTTGTAGGGTATTACTTTTAGTCGGGCGAGTTAACACTCGAAGTTATTTCGGACAAAGCAAATCTACTTTATTTTAGTGGTGTTACATGAGGGGAAACAAATACTGGTATTAGGTTACGGTCCAAAACTGCCACGTGAAGAAAGGCGCAACTATCTTGACACCCAATGGTATGTCAGAGAGGGAATCCAGGGATAAATTCACGACAGAGTGCTGTCTAGCGGGTTTTCCGGTTGGGGAATTAAAGGGTAGAAAGGTATTACCATGCTAAGCTATGAAAAATAAGCCTAAAAGCCGTGTTAGCGGTGAGAACGAACCGCGGTTCCAAATTAACAAATCTTTTGGGTTGCTTTACAACGAGCGGCAGGTGCAGGAGGGCTGTAAGTCTCAAGGCCTGTCTCTAGTCAAGTCGGTGGAGGTCTCAAAGCACGGGTTTACTCTCCAGGTGCTGGAGGCCTAAGGCCCCTTTGGGGCTTTCAGGTCGTGATGGTGGGTTGAAGTTATGTGCCAAGAACGTGGCAGCTCGCTTATATACTCTCTGCTATTTGCTGAGGGGCTTGGTAGGCAGAATTGTATTGTAGTGATAAGGGGAATGGATCTACATGCGCTATCAGCATATTTGCGTTGGAATTTTTCCCTGACCTCGAAGGTTACACATACAGAATCGAGCGTTTTATTTTTCTTGGAATTTTATCGTTTGAGGTTAGGCTCAAGAAAAGCGCCAAATGCAACGGGAGATTAGCTGCGCGCAAATCCCAAATGAATTAATTGTGATTTTAATTAATTTACGCCAGGCTAACGGCACAATACTTATCCGAACACCATCGATATTCAAAGTTATGTACTACGGTTATGTACTATGGTAGTGTATCACTCATGCTTGGTGCACATTTGACCAAGTACTACAACCACTCATGGTATCACCACAAAAATTGCCGACTTATTTGGGCAGTTGTGGTATAATATATGATAGCACGTTTTAAGAAAAATATGAACAATAAGTAATAAATGACACCACGCGCTTTTTCTTAATTTTCTCTCAAAAATTAGTTATATTCCACACAAAATGGTGTATTATGTTTAGAAATGACTTCCCTGTTTCGAAAATGTAGATGGAAAGTATGAATCCTTCTATAGTTGTTTTCTTGCCATCAAATTATCGCTATATTTACTATATATTTTATTGTTCCCTTGAAGTAGATCACTTAAAGAAACTAGTTTATACAACATTGTTCTAACCTATTCCTAGCAAAATGTAGTTCGTATTATTGCTAGTGAGCAATTTAACTATTGATTTAAGAATATTGCGAAGCTATATGTAGTACATTTTTTAAGTCATATAATTTTTAATACGTGAATATACGATAAGTCAACAATGCATAAGTTGTAGTAAAGTCTAATAGCGATAGTGGCGTTGTTCAAAGCAGCTAAGCTAATAATAAATTAATAATTGATCACTTTTTATCAAACAACACAAAATCTTTAAGCTTCTTTGCTACAAGTTCTGCATTGTTGGCGTAATTATTAAAAGTGACATGTGGCTTACTAGCAATAATAAAAACTACATTTTGCTATGAAAACATTAGGAAAATGTGGTCGAAGCTAGTTTCTAAAATTGATGCATTTCAAATGACCGGCGGTGTTTTTGAATAAAAGGTAAATGTTTAACTAAAATATAATAATTTCTTTAGTGTGACGTAAGTATTTTATTTTTTACTGTACTGACCAGGACTCCAAGTTTTAGAGATTTTGTTTGTGTAGATGTTAATAATTCAGAAGAGCGCTGGTCTTCAGCCTTACAGACCAAGTATTATTAGGATTAGTACTGGCTTTATTAATGACATTTTCATATGCCATTTTTGGATATGTAGCTTACAGAATTATTAACAAACAACTGATGTCCTAGTAATACTTGATGACACCATTATTATTAAAAGTAAGTATGAAACAAATAGTTTTACAAATTATTAGAAAACGGTCTAGATTATTTACGCATTAGAGGTGGGCATGATACAATTATTATGATTGTGACGTTTTCATTTAATTGTGACGTCCGAGTGGTTCTTTATCTACTTGTTTTCCGTGGCCTTATTTATGCAGAACGGTTTATTTTCTAGGTACACAGCGAAAAAGCAAAATACAGGAATACATCTGATATGCAACTAAAGAAGCGGTTTTATCTGTCATCAATAACACGTCTAACTTTTATTTTGTATGTAAAAAAACATACGCAGTTATACGTCATTAAAATAAAGTAGTAATGGGCATAACCGGACAATTTTCATAACTGAATTATTGGCATTCGAATGATATATTAATAACCGTATGATTATTTGAATAATCATTCGAATACATTTTGGCTCTCGATTCGTTTCGATTTCGCCGGTTTGCCGGTTACGCGGTTCAGCGTCATCTGCATTCTGCATCGGCATCGTAACTTGCAGATAGCAGAGGAACTCGGTTAATCGTTAATTATAATAATTGTATAAATGATTTTTATTTGATTTCTAAGGAGTTTGTGCAATAAGTAATTGTGGATATGAATGAAATGTATCTGGATACACCTTTATTGTTTTCGATTGCTGGTGATTTATAATAATATAATAATAATTAATAATATATTGTTGTATTTGTATGAGTTTTACGACTCGCTATTCTGCATTACCTCGATTACTCGTACATTCTTCCGATCTATAACCAAAACATATTAATTATATTATGTGTTCTGTATTGGAAATTAAGAGGTATTTATTAAGAAGTGTAGAAAGAAAGAAATATGCGGGACTGCTTGCTAATCGCAATAAAAAACAGTGGTAAAACGTTTATGTTTATCGATTGGCCGGGTTAAAGGCGGCAAAAAATTGATTTATGTTCATATCATATGACGACGGATCGACCGCGAGTTATGAATGCCGTATTATTTACAGAATTTCAATCACTCGCAGGTCGCTGAGATACGGCACGTAGTACGTATCAGGATGAGGTTATTTTACATTCGAATACTTGCAACGAAAACCGAGTTACATAGGTTATTTTTCATGCGAATAAGCCCATCACTAAAATAAAGCAGAATTGAGAATTAAGTAATTGAGCAGTAAATTTTAGTTCGCGTATTTATATATACGAGTAGTTTCTGTTTTCATAATATGAAATATATTATTGCACTATGCTATTAAAACTTCTAATATTTTAGAATTGAAAATCACCATTCTGGAAGAAATAATTTTATTACAATTTACATGGAAAAATAGGGCAGAGAAGGTTTCATTAAAGTCGTTATTAACAAAAAACTTTCTCACGTGTTCGTGATCCTGCTATTTTAAATTTCGTAACCCACGCTTGTAATATTATACCCTTTGTTGAAGTTTGAAGCTAAGCACTGCTAATTCGATATTCAGTAAATTGAGTTGCATCGCAAACAACGTGCATGCAATTTGCCAAGTGGCGAGTACTATAGCTGCTTGAACTTGTTGATTAGCGTGCAAGTGCTTGTATACATACACACGTTTGAATTTAGGTTCGTTATTATTAATAATGTTAATTGTTGAAAATCGAAGCATAACGATGCACATATTATGAGGGCCACTCACTTATTCATAACGAAAGTTCTCTCAATAATTTTTATGTAAGTATTCTACACTAAACGAGTTTTATTTTGTTGTATATAATATTATGTTCTTAATAGTGGTAACACTTCTTAGCGATTTAATAACTTCAGCTCCAGGAACGAAGTCCTACTCTTTGTAATTTGTTAGAAACTTCTATAATATTCAACCTTTTAAGGGCATATCTTTAATTATTTATAACAAAAAGATGTCTACACATAGCTATATAAAGTTCTCGTCTTGCTAAAAGTTTCTGCTTCACTTAGCACAACTTAATTTTAATTACTCTCATCTAGTACAGAGAGTTGATAAGTTAAACAATCAGTAACAGCATTTTAGCACCATTGCAGTAGCTCGAACAAACTACTTACTTAGGACTAGATACATTCCCAGAGTTTAAATCTCATGGTTTAAATATTTGATATAGTTCGCAGCTCTTGAAGACATTTGCTGATTAAACTTTAAGGTGACTAGAACATACGGTATAATATAACAATTTTCTAAGTTTGCCCGATATATTATTTAAGCTCACTGAGTAACACATTTTCTTTACAGCGTTTCCACATCATATTTCAGGCAACTATTATTTTACTCCTCGCCGGTATAAAGGAAGCGTTGCAATTTATACTACTAAAGCAAAAGTATGTGACGGTTACAGTTTAAGGCAATTTCATAATATTATCAATCTAGTTTATATAAAGTAATTATGATTAGCTTTACCTACATTCGATGTTTTTGTTCTTTTTTTGCCAAATGCTAGTCTATGCTCGCGCTAAACTTTAATTGTTCTAGAATTGTAAAAATAATGTAGTACAGATGACTGTGTCAAATATTGTAACATGTATTTCAGCAAATAGTGGTTTGGTATACGACGGTACTCCATTGGCATACACTGAAAGGCAACCTGATTATCTACTGAGTCACGTATAAGTACTTAAAATGCTAGACATATTTTAGTTTAGCGACGCGTAACATCATGAGTTCAAATGACATTTTTACAAAATAGCACAACCATTCGAAGATATTCTTAAAACTAGGACGAACATGTAGTAAGCACACAGTGCCCATAATTCCAGTGTTTTGCAAGCTAAATATGTAACTCCTGTAGTTAGAAGCCAACTTCAGGGCAGCAAATTTTACTGTAGAGAAGCCAATATCCAATACATCCATCAATATACTAACAAAGCAGGAGCAAAAGTATTAATTTTACTGTATGGCCTCTGAATAGTTCTAAATTTTTTTTTGAATAATGAAATTTGGCAGTTTAATGTTTACCTATCAAATTAAGTGTTTACTTTTACGTTTTGGAGGTTATCGCCATTAGTGACGTTTTATGCAACAGTTTGCAATACGCGATGCATTTTGTCTCTCAGAAGTGACGCTAATTAAAATTCATCTCCGCTATTGTATTGTCTAATTTTCGCCTGAAATTTGGCATTGCCTTACCTGATCAGAAGTGTTGTGAGGGGTTTTGTTATATTGCTTATTTTACTTCGCGAGGCGGTAGGTTTTGTTGCCATGAGCTCTGGTACGATCATTTAGTAACTTCCGTCAGTAATCATTTCAGTCCCCTGTAGTGCCAAAATGGCTGTATTTTGTTTATCGGTTGAAGTGTTAAAAACAAATTATCATCTTTGAAACCTTGTATGTTTCCCTTTAGAGAGATTTTTGATTCGCTGATCGCTGTGTATTCGTATTTTGTCCCAAATCTAAGAGAAACACCACGTAGCCGGATTTAATATATAGACAAACAGATTTGACTTCGCCTTTGTAGTCGATTTTTCTACGTTGGTAGATGCTGTTCAGCAGCAAGGCGAGGTTAAAACTATATTAGTTTCCTTGATCGATGCTGAATTCGGCAGATAAGTTACCACCTTCTACTCTAATTAAATATTTTTGCCACAATTCAAAAATGTATCGACCCGAATAAATGTATGTATTGATGATAATGCATTTTACTTGTTTAGCGTGGCTCAGTCGCCTATATCGCTGGGATACTGATCTACGTTACTCTAGCTGGCCAGGTTCGAATCTCTCTGGGGCTGAGTACTTTAGCATTTTTCTAGCTTGAAAATAGTCGTGGAAGGCAACGGGATACTATAAAAGTGCCGCTGAATCTATTCCCAGAATGTGTCCACCCCATTCAAGTTTGGAAATCGTCAACGTGCTGCAATATTTCTCATCAGCACCAAGACGAACTATTGGAGGTTTAGCGATCTACTGGTGTTAAGTAATGTATAATAACTTAGTTATAAGTATTATTGTAATAACGATGTAAAAATGTTAACAAAAAGCATACGTAAAATAGGTCAAAATGTGCCACTTTTTTAGGTTTTTATGTTGTTGCGAAAATATTGTTAGGAGAAATTTAAATATATGACTGAAAATAATACGTCACATAGTTGGCGGATGCATTACAGTATAACAAAATATCAAAATATTATTAGCTTTTTCAAAAAAACTGATATTTTTGTGCCACATTTTCAACCCAGCTTTTGGGGTGATTATGTGCCAGATCAGTTTTTAATGCACACTCAATAAAAAAAGGCAACTGACACATTCTCACCTTAGTATTTTGAAAGAATAAATATAGGGCTAAATAAATTTACACAGTCGTGTACAAAAACAAATTTATTTAATGTTATACAAACTAAAACCAAATTTATGTTTTAAAAATGACACAAATAAGAACCAAACTAAGAACAAACATTAAGCACAAAATAAATCAAATCTGTAAAGGGCAAATGTAAAGCCTCACCTATGTGAAAGTTATTACTTCCTTTTATTTCAAAATGAACACAAAAATAAGCAAAATTTAATTTTGTTAAGGTGCTCACCCTGTATATATTTGTATGAAATTGTACCGGTTTCGTGCGATATAACATGTATGCAAAATATCGTCTTCCTCCGACAAATAGTTTTTGAGCTATACTGCCAACAGACAGACAGACAGACTGACGGAATTGAGAAAACCTCTTTTTCGTCATCTAGTGACCTTGAAACGTGAAGATCTGAAAATATCTCGGAAAATATCGGGTAAATATCGGACATAGTGTATCGAAAGAATGGGTCGATAAATCGATTAAATCGCATCGGGATGCATTTATTCGTGGATTGACCACAGGTTTGAAAGCTCCTACAACTCGTGGTCCACGATTTGTCCTGTTACATGCAGGATGCAAAAACGGGTTTATTGATGGAGCAGAGCTGACTTTTTTGGCTAAGAAAAATACCCAAGATTACCATGATGGAATGGATGGACCCAACTTCGAAAAGTGGTTCGAACTTCGAACATCAGTTGATTCCGAATCTACCAGAAAAAACTGTTGTTGTTATGGACAATGCGTCTTACCACAGTAGAAAGTTAGAGCAAATTCCGAACAGTACTTCAAATAAAGCCGAAATTCAGGCATGGCTTCGGTCTAAAGATTTATTTTTTGAAGAGGACTATTTAAAAAACGAATTGTTGGAAGTAGTTAATACCTTCAAACGAAACTATGATGGGTATAAAATAGAAGAAATTGCAAAAAGGCACAATGTGAAGATCTTGAGACTCCCGCCCTACCATTGCGAACTGAATCCTATAGAATTGGTGTGGAGTGAAGTAAAAAGGTATTTAATTTAAATATTGTCGTAAACACTGTTTAATTTTGGCATTTATTGAATTGTAATGCAGCAAAAGCTTCCAAAATGTCATTTAAATAAATTTTTAATGTTATCAAAGATCGACACCCAAGATATTATAAATACATAATTAAATTAAACATCCTTTGCTTAATTAGTTTATTGTCCATAATTTTCGTATTTAAAATTATAACATCCACGATTTATCACCATATTTTTTAATTATTTATTATTAATCTTTAAAAAGTAAATTTAATGCACAATTAAGCGGATTTTTTTAAGTTACGTAGCCGGACATAACACGAATTTTAAGGAGAATGAAGTCCGAAATTTAATCAGTGAAGCATATTTGCGAGTTACGCCAGAAAAATGGAATAACTATGTAAATCACGTAATAGCAACAGAAAGGACAATGTGGGAAGTCGATAATTTGTTAGAAGATATAGAACCAATTATTATAAATATAAATGATGCAGATAGTGATAGTGACATTAATAGTGAAGCGAACAATAGTGACAGCGAGTAGTGATACACGAATTGTACAATTTTTAAACTTTACAATTAAAAATTATATCAGTTACTGTTTTTTCCAATTTCTATTTTAAATATATAAACTCGATTGCCGTGAAACACATATTCGTTTTATTTATTTTTACCGGCTCTCAAATCCACTAAATTTGGCGAATTTTATGCTTGTTAAAACCTAATTTTACTCATTAAAAAACTATGACAAGTTCCGATTAAAAGAATTATGTGTTTGTGATAACGGAGATCCTACTGTACGTAATTGTTTCGTTCTTAAACTTGTTTGAATGCCACTGACAAAACGTACCAGGTAATGAGGGAGTATAGTTAAGCTGTTACTATTACAATAGCCGGATTTGTTTGTCTGTGATGGGGGCATATTTTCTACAGAACACTTTTGTGGAGACATATGGCATCGCTGTTTGCCATAAGGCCCTGTACTGTCTAGTCACCCTGAGACGCAGTATAGTACTGCAGGAGTCGGAGTCGGATTCAAACTACTAAAATATCAGGAGTCGGAGTCGGAGTTGGAGTCGGATTTTTTGTTACCGACTCCACAGCCCTGATTACTATCCTAGGTTTTCCCCTCCACTGAGGTCAGCTTCGGCACCTAGGAGCGCAAACGTGACCTAAAATTGGGCGTGTTTCGGTTTTCCGAAGATATGTCTGAGAAAACCCAATAAATCAAAAAAGTGATTCATATAAAAGTTGTACAGCGTAAATTCTGCGTAAAATGAGTATTAATATGATATATTTTGTTTTAGCTATATCTGTACGGCCTTTTGTTAAAGTAGCACTATTTTGTCAACTTACCAAAAAAAGTTCGTTGTTTCAAAAAAATAATGCAGAATTGGGGTAAGAATGATTTCTGACACAAGAAATATTGCTACAATGAGAATCAAATAGGTTGAGTAGTAAAAATAATAAATTAAAAAATATGATCATTTTTCTAATTCCCTAAAATTTATAATTCCTTTATGGTCAACGAAAGCTTTTCCTCCTCTCTAAAATTCCATTCTGTTAAAATGGATTATATGTGACATTAAATGCTATTAAAAGAAAGAAACTATTACTAAAGCTTTGCTTTATTGTTACAAATGAAAAGCTTGTGGTTTCTTGGTGTGTGGGTGTATGTTGTGATCATTATTTGTTATCGTGTATACAACATGATAGACTTCTGTATAGTGTGTGAAGAGAGGATACTGGAGGGTGAAACATTGACTTTGAAATCAAGAGCAATTAAAACATTGAGTGCAGCAAGAAAAGAGGCGATAAAAAGCATATCTTCTTTCTAAAACGTGATACTGTAAAAATCCATGTAGCATGTTATAAACCTTACACTAGAGAGAAAAGTCGTAACTGCAGCTATGAAAGCCAGTAGGAGTGGATCACGAAGGTGCGATCAAGTAACCCAGTTTTCGATTTCAAAAATCAATGTTTGTTTTGTGCCGAGGATGCCTCTGAGGATTTTATTATCAAACAAATAAAGAACCCTCTCGGAAAACGAGAAAGCGTTAGTGTCGTAACGATAATAAACTTCAAGAACAAGATCGAACAAGTGGCAGGTAGCAAAGGTGAGTGGGGAGAAGAAGTAAGCTTCCGATTAACACCTGTGAATGACTTGATTGCCAGTGATGGGAGATACCATCAGTTGATGCTGGGTAAAAGTTTTTAGTAGCACTCTATGGAGGTAAGACAGGTGATACTTTGAATGAGTTAAGTTTCCACCTATTTACAAAATCTTTAGTGAAAACGAACTTCAATCTGGCTTCCCTATCTCCAACGCTGGAAGCAGCCCACCAACACTGCTTCAGGGTGTACCTTGTAGATACAGATGGTTAGGTAACGCCATGAATCCCAAAAACTGGAGTTGGCAAACAACCAAGTATAGCCTGGCTCCTGTTCTCACTACCTTGGAACCTGCTCTAAAGTTATTTTTGTCAAAGATATCCTGCAAATGCACCAAAGGCTCAATGAGCAGATGCTCCTGTTGAGTGAGGAAGAAGACGACGACCTAATCGAAGGTGGTGAACAAGAAAGTGAACCGACGTTTCCTTCAAAACGTGCGCGTTTGAACGAATGAATCATACAGGGTGCAACACGATAAGTGTTACACAGTTCAGTTTTTTTAAATTATGTTATTGTTTAATAAAATTATTTTATTGTAGCGACGTTTCTTGTGCCAGAAGTCATTTTTACTCCACTTCTGCATTATTTTTTGAAAAGAAAAACGAACTTTTTTTTCTGATTAATGTTATGGTTTTGCAGTCAAAATATTTAAAAAGACTATTGTTTACCTGAAAACCATAAGATTAATCAACAAATATATCATATTAAGGCATAATTTTTAACTATGGAATCAATAAATGAATCCGTTCTTACTCAAAAGAAAATCTTTTGGTAAGTTGACAAAATAGTGCTACTTTGACAAAAGCCGGTACAGGTATAGTTGGACAAAATATATCATAGTAGTACTCATTTTACGCAGAATTTAACGTACTACAACTATTATCTGAACCACTTTTCTGATTTATTGAATTTTCTCAGAGTTATCTTCGAAAAACCGAAAAACGACCAATTTTAGGTCACGTTTTCGCTCCTAGGAGCCAATGCTCACCTCCGCGGAGGGGGAAAACCTAGGATAGTAATATTGGGCATCAAATTAAGAGATTAAAACGATAAAACCTTTAGCATGAATTATTTCCGAATTGGATTACCCAGCAACTGGCCTACATGCTGGAATGGACATTAATTTGGAGTATATTATATATTTTTTCAATACAAAAGGGCCGTTAGTGACAGGTAAATATCGTTTTGTAATTAGGTAAAGTACGTGCCTTTTATGCGGTATAATACCATTAAGAAATCTGAAGAACAAAAAACTATGGCTTTGCAAAATTTTAATGTACTTTGATGAAACAGTTCTTTTTCAGATTAATTAATTCTCCAAAAAAATCTCTATCGCAAAGAGTGACTCATAATACTATATCGTGCTTACTATGATAAATAATTACGAGTTATTAAGGTGAAACCCATTGATGGACGAAGTTACAATTGCTTCTTTAAGCAAGCTACAAAATTCTGCTGACGCATTTGCCAATATGATTATATAAAAAAATTTTATTATTTGTTTCCTCTAAATTATCTCAAGGTTTTTTTATCAGCTTACTAGTTTATCTTTGTTAATTATTGCAAATAAATTCTGGAAATACTGATGGCATTTCGCCTAGTCACAGTAATTAATAATCTTTCAATATACAGCCAAGTTGTACGTTTGTGTAATATTGACCTGTCAGTAAATTTAATTAAGTTTCAAGCTCTCGCTAGTGTGTATCAGCTTCGGTTATTTGTAAAACCGTAGGTGTTAGTGCGCAGGGTTTGCAAGCTTCGTCATATGTAGTTGAAAGTACGACAAAAGCGAGAAAAAGTGGCATTATATGTGCAAACGTTGATAGGAACAGATTATTCCCTGAAGCCTCCTAATCGGGTTAACGCCTAAAGACTTGTATTGAATGTTGGATTATGCCAGTGGCGTAACTATCATATGTGCAGGGGGTGCAAAGAACCTCCGCGCCGAATGTATACAGTGTGTCCAAGATAAGGAGGGCCAGTATGGGGATCTCGGTAATGGTAAGAGATACAAATTTGGTTAAATGGGAAGAAAGTTGCGCAATAAAAGGACTAAAACAATGACGTCTAGAAATCCTTGATATGACTTTTCGTTTTTGAATTATCTCAAAAAAACCGAATTTTTGGATTTTCTTTTTTATTTTTTTCTGGCGTTAATATTAAAGTTAGAGCGAAACTGATTAAACTTCTTTATAGCAACTTTTAATGGACTTAATGATTACGCTATCAATTTTATTATCCGACGTTTTGTCTTCGAGAAACCATCATCAACTTCATTTTTTTAAATACGGTCCTGGTTTTTTTATGCCAAATTTGCAAAGCCCTTGTTACTCTAAATTCAACAATGTACGACATATTATGGTTTAATTACGTTTCGAGCTTTTTTCTGATCATCATCAGAAAATTTTTTAGATACGGACCTGCATTTCTCATAATTTTGTAAAAATAAGTTCATACAGTAAGTTAGGACTTTTTACATGCCGTTAAAATATTAAAATGCACATCATAATGTCATAATTCTGATACATTAATTTAATAACCAACCAATAACTATTAACAATAAACAAAAAAGAAATGAACAAAAGATAGACAGAAAGAATAACAAAACGAACATCGAAACCATTTAATAGGTATTAAATTTACAGAAGGTATTCAAAAAGGTTGCTATCATTCTCTATGCATAAATAACATCTAACTGTAGAATCTAAAACATTATTATCAATACTGGCGTTATACTTTGAAAGGCTTCAAGAACCAATCTTCTAAGTTCTTATTCTATTTCAAAACGTTAAATACCTATTACATTGTTTCAAGGCTCGTTTTCTCATTCTTTCTGCCTATCTTTTGTTCATTTATTTGCTGTTTATTGTTAATAGTTATTGGTTGCTTATTAAATTAATGTATCAGAATTATGACATTATGATGTGCATTTTAATATTTTAACGGCATGTAAAAAGGTCAACCTTACTGTATGAACTTATTTTTAGAAAATTATGAGAAATGCAGGTCCGTATCTGAAAAATTTTCTGATGATGATCAGAAAAAGCTCGAAACGTAATTAAACCATAATATGTGGTACATTGTTGAATTTAGAGTAACAAGGGCTTTGCAAATTTGGCATCAAAAAACCAGGACCGTATTTAAAAAAATGAAGTTGATGATGGTTTCTCGAAGACGAAACGTCGGATAAAAAAATTGATAACGTAATCATTAAGTCCATTAAAAGTTGCCATAAAGAAGTTTAATCAGTTTCGCTCTAACTTTAATATTAACGCCAGAAAAAAATAAAAAATAAAATTCAAAAATTCGGTTTTTTTGAGATAATTCAAAAACGAAAAGTCATATCAAGGATTTCTAGACGTCATTGTTTTAGTCCTTTAATTGCGCAACTTTCTTCCCATTTAACCAAATTTGTATCTCTTACCATTACCGAGATCCCCATACTGGCCCTCCTTATCTTGGACACACTGTATAGGCGCCGCGGTAGCGGAGTTTTTTGTGAAAATAAAAGTTTTCCTAGAATAGATGTTCAAAGCGACAACAGACTATGATACGTGAGCGCCACTGGGCTCTTTTGAGTGCGCAGTCTTTTCTCCTTTTGGGTAGATTAGAAGTTCCAGCTCTAGTGTGTGTTTGTGATTCTTAGATTTCATAGTGCATAGTGCATAGTAGCATACTATAAATTCAAAGTTTTAAACCGCAAATTTCTGACGATTGCCTCAGATACAGAGGTCATAGAGGGTGCCAAATTACTTCAAACTACGTATGAAACTGATCTCGATGACGGCTTACTAAAGTAAATTGTACAATTTCGATCTTCGTGCACAACTGTATTAAATTTTTTCTTCAAACGGCAGTAAAATATGGCATTATACTGCTGGATTGATGATGCTAAACTGTCACTTTATTGCCAAGCGGCAGATAATATTATCTGCCGCTGACGAGCGGCAGATAAAGTTATTATCTGCCGCTGACGACTTTATCTGCCGCTCGTCAGCGGCAGATAAAGTTATTATCTGCCGCTGACAACTTTATCTGCCGCTCGTCAGCGGCAGATAATATTATCTGCCGCTGACGAGATCAAGTAATTTTCTTCGAATTTTGTTCACAAAGTTGTAAATAATTTGTTATAAAAACGTTTGAAGAAAAAATACTATATGTTATTCGGAGCAAAAGTATCTTTATGTGGCTCGGCTGTACTTATCTGCCTCGCAAGCTCGGCAGATAACTCGTCCAGCCTCGCCACATAACATATAACTTTTGCTCCTAATAACATAATATACTATTGCTTATCAGTGAAGGAAGTGGGAGAAAAATGTCTGTCTAATTACACATCATTGGCTAGCTTTCCAGATTTGTATACAGCTTATATTCTATTTTTTACATCCCGTCCACTGAGAGATCTTTTTCTAAATAAAAAATTATTAAACAGTTTTTGCTAAGTAAGATGAGCCAAATACGCCTAAAGAGTTTTGTATTACTCAGTATCGAGAAAGTAAGAGCCAGTACTTTTGGTTTTAATTCACTGATAGATATGTTAGCTTTAGCAAAGTCTCGCAAAGGAGAGTTTAATTAAGGTGCTATACCTACATATTTATATATCTACCGGGTGAGTTTTTTAAAGTGTTACGATATCTCGAAAACCGTTTACAATATTTTCATGAAACTTTTGTGAGGTAATAGGGAGATGGGGGTACATATTTAAACATTTTTTTGACATTTACCTCCTATCTGTGTTTTGAGGGGTGGGTTGTAACTTTAAAATTTTAAATAGGATGATGTATTTTTGTTTATAGAATTCCAATCTACGTAATAAACTACGTATGTCTATAAAAGATTTTTTGATTCGCTTTTGTTTACGGAATTATGATTTATTAGGTTATAAAATTCAAAAAATGTGAAATTTTCGTTAAAACGTCAAAATTCTCAACTTACTTAAGTAGAACTAATGCATTTCTATGAAAACGAATTATAATTTTGAAATAAGTATACTTGATTTATTGGTAAAATGTATTTTTGATGCTAAACTGTCACTTTATTGCCAAGCGGCACATAATATTATCTGCCGCTGACGAACGGCAGATAAAGTTATTATCTGCCGCTGACGACTTGATCTGCCGCTGACAACTTTATCTGCCGCTCGTCAGCGGCAGATAATATTATCTGCCGCTGACGAGATCAAGTAATTTTCTTCGAATTTTTTTCACAAAGTTGTAAATAATTTGTTATAAAAACGTTTGAAGAAAAAATACTATATGTTATTCGGAGCAAAAGTATCTTTATGTGGCTCGGCTGTACATATCTGCCTCGCAAGCTCGGCAGATAACCCGTCCAGCCTCGCCACATAAAATATAACTTTTGCTCCTAATAACATAATATACTATTATTTTTTAATTTCTATCAAAATTTAGTCACCATAATTCCGTAACCGAAAGAGCAAATCAAAAAATGTTTTGTACATATACGTAGTTTTTACGTAGATTCGAATTTTCTAAACAAAAGTGCATCATCTTATTTAAAATTCCAAAGTTACCCCTCACCCCTCAAAACACAAAAAAGAGGTAAATGTCGAAAATATGTTTTTATATGTCCCCTCATCTCCCTATTACCTCACAAAAATGTCATGAAAATATTGTAACCCGTTTTCGAGATATCGCCTTGTGAATTATTTAAATTTGTATTCCTTTTACGTCGTTTTTGTTTTTGTATTTTCATATGTATTTTAATGTTTCATGTTGTATTTTGCGAATGTCTGATGTAACGGTAAAACCTGTTCTACTTTTTTGGGTCGGAATCTTGGACGGTTACAGAACTAGTAAAGCAGAAATTGCAGATGTTTGTAAATAGGTGTTTGGTGTACAGTCATTATTTCGAACAAAGATCTTTGGAACCGAACAAATCAGGTGAACATTAATATAGAAATTAGAAGAAGAAAATATGGATGGTTAGGGCATACATTGCGAAAAAATGAAACTGAAATTTGCAGAAAAGTTTTGTTTGGACCCTTAGGGTTTCAGAAACAGAGGACGCCCGCGAAAAACGTGGAGGAGAACTGTAAAACAAGAGACAGGAACGACTATAGCACATCTGAGCCAAATAGCAAAGGAAAATGACAACTGGAGAGAATATACGAATACCCTATGTCCCAATAGAGAATAATGGTATTATTATTATTATTATGTTATCTATAATATAATTTTCTTTAATGTGTGTCTGTCTGTCTGTGGTACAAAGTCAAACTCACGTTCCGGCTTCGCAGATGTTTATATTTGTTTTTCTTATCTTAGCGGTCGGCTCGCAGCTTGGCCTTCGGCGTATCCTATTTCACAATTCACACGTGCCCCAAACGTGCGCGTAGCGCGCCGTTTGCTTGTATTTAATAAAGGATTGAAACATCTAAATCTATTTTATTTTGCAGTAAGTAACCTTTCATGTTAAGAAAAGAGCTTATTAATTTTCTTTTAAATTTAAAGTGTTGCATGACCAAAAATTGCCCCCCCCTCCCTCTTTTTTCTGAAACTTCTGGTCTACAGCGGCTATCATTTATTCTTGCACACCGGCGCCAAACCGTCTTGTTACGCCACTGGATTATGCAGAGAAGCTGCTGCCGAAAGACCTCGATTTAATCTGAGAGTCGTCATGGCAGTAAGTTAAAATACCAGCTGCAAACATCCACGACAGGCGATGCCGTCCATTTTAGCATACGAAATGCGGTATGGGTCAACTCATTTTGACACTGTGAAGAAGCCGACCACCAAGCGTAAACCTACGATATGGCATTCTTAAATGTAAAATAAATTAGAATGTTTTTCGACCTTTTGAGATTTCTTCTTCTTCTTCGTCTTTCACTGTTTGCAGGCTTTGGCTGTTCATCTTTGACACTAATTTCCTCTTCTGGGTGGAGTTTTTACGGAAGATGACACCCAAATTTGTGCCCAGTGCTTTGGTGGTCTGCCCCGGTTGTCGTTTTCTTGATGGTGCCTGTGCTTTTGCTATTTTTCGTAGTCGTCTGAGTTGCATTCTGTCGACATGTTCACTCCATTCTTTTCGTCTTAAAAAAAAAAAGTTTATACCTCTTGTAAGCTGCATTTTCTTCTTATTTTGTTATTTGGTGTTCCCTCTGTCAGTGTGTGTCCGCTCATTGCGCTTTTGGAATTTGATAGAATAAAGTATTCTGTCATACTGCCTATTCAAACCGAGTGGAGACCTAGCGCCACCTGGTCATTATTTCGACCAGTGACATCAAGCGCCAGCTTAACACTGGAGTATCCGATTACTTGGAAAAACCGACGAAATATCGCGGGCAGGACGGGTTTTCATGTAGGGCCGCCTTTCATGTGAGTTAATATTCGGGTATAAGACAGTTATTGTGGTTTGTTTTAATTTAAATATAACTATATATCAGTCATATTCATTCTGCGTATGGTTGACCGGTAAATGAGCGTAGATATTAACGTAACGCTCGTAGTTTCTATATTAGTTAAAACTGTTTTATTTAGCGAAAGCCATTTATTTTAGATGTATTCCTATGTGCTTTCTTGTTTCATGTCTGTGTATTTAAAGCTAACATATTTTTATGGTACATTGATTAGGAGCAGATTCGATTTTATTTGAGTAGAAGCTTGGAGTATATTTTTTTCAGTGTTTTGAGCTACATTGGATCAACTTTTGGAACGTTGTTAGATTTAGTGTCTGTAACTTCGACTAACAATAGAAGGTTAAAGTTCTCTTGTTGAAAACTGAGCTAGCTGGCAAAGAAAGCGCAAATAAGTAAACAAGTTAAACATAACAACGGAGCTCGAACCGTAGCATAGCAGGAAGCACCATTACAAAAATTATGCAAAAAAATTAATTCATTTTAAATGAGAATGATAATTATTATTGCCCGGCTCTTTCAGCTGCAAGCGAATAAAGATACAAACAATCACAGCTTTAATCCTCCTGAATTATTTATTCCTTTCCAAAATTGTTATAAGGTCTCTCAATAGTTGTTGAAAAAATCTGTAAAGAGTTTTCCACGGAACTTCCCTCGCGCAAATTGCATGAGTTTGCAAATAAAAAATGTAGTTGCTAAGATTCGAACTCCCCCCTCCCAGGCGAATAAAATTAATATTTCTAGGTCAATTTCTAGTGCGCCGCTCGGTCCGCCGCTTGTCACCGTTTAGACCACTGCGTTAGGACCGTGCTCGAATTATACTGCTGCGATATAAAGACTCCGTACTATTCTCTCTAATTTGTGATGTTCACCTTGAGTCTGCTAAGTCTCATTTCAGTCAGGGTAAACCCTGAGCTATGTGCAAATTATTCTCTATTTTTCAGTCAAAGCAAGAATAAACAACGTTTTATTTTTTAATCTCAGCCTGCATATATTTGCCCAATTTTTTTTCGGTTTTATGCCAAGTGACATGTAATTTTCATGCAAAATATCATCTTTGGATCTGAATAAATCTCGGAAGGTGATTCTTTGCGATTACAATGTACTTCCTTCGGTTTTTAGACGAAGGCGAATTTTGTCATGAGACTAACCTTATATTAAGATCAAATTTTGTGAGCTAACAAGATTGTAATAATTTTCTGCATTAAAATTTATTTGATAAACAATATTCGAGGAAAAGATTTATTTTTTCCAGTTCTATCGAGACATGAAAATTGGGACGGCCGTTTCACTTCGTTCTATTTTGTTCGACGGCTATCAAGAAACTTCTTGCTAATGGTAGTAACTTTAAAGTTAAGGATATACTAAATAGATACAAAGGAAACGATGTTGCGAGTATTATTGCTTTAACCTGATTGAAGAAAATTCTAGGATGCCATAGAGTCAAAGGTCAGAAAATCATAACCTTATCAAGTCACTGTTGTAGAGGCATTCATACAACATACATGCATACTTTTGGAAATTGAGCTCAGCGTGGTAGATGAGATTTTGTTTATCTTTCGTAGAGAAATGCACTGCCCACGTGGATTCTTATTTATCGATGTTGATCTTTACTTCAAATTTCACTGTCTCATTCCAGAATTGTAGGTCCACAGAAAATTCTCATTTGCGAATTACTTGTATAAACATGGAATTCACAAGTATTTCCTCTATTATATCTCTTGTTGCATCAATCTGTGGACATACTGTGTATCCTCAATTATAATGTTTTATTTACAGGTTAGAAACAACCTAGAACCCCTGAGAACGACATACAATAAAACAAATTGTCTAGATTATGTGGTATCTCCAGTTAATAGTTATTTATGCAACTAGTGTGTAAAGTAGGTCTTTTTAATCGAGTGCGGAGATTTTCGCACGAGGCCCTAGCCGAGTGTGCAAATGGTAGCACGAGATTAAAAAAAGACCTTTTACACACGTGTTGCATACTAGATTTTTTCTACAACCGAACATTTCACATTTTTTATCAATTACTTTATTTATTTTGGTACGGAACTGGTTGGTTGATTGAAATTAGTTTTAAGTGATCGTGATTGATGAACTATCAAAATTATGTACAATTTTGTCAATAGGCAACCCAAACTAAATTTCACTTTTTATGCACTAGGGTTTGTAAAGAACTTTTGATGCACTATTACTGTTACTAATAGTAATTCATTAATGATGTTAATTTTTCACGATTATTATTGTTTTGTACTTATAATTACCAAATTCTATTAAATAAATGACATCTTTCTGGTTTTTCACATGATTAACATCTAGAATAAGGTTATGTAAATAGGCAACCCAAATTTCATTTTACTTTTTATGCACTAGGGTTTGTAAAGAACTTTTTATGCACTGCTTTTTAAAAAGTGGCACTTTACAAACTAACTAACGTGTTTATAGTATCTACTTTAGACACGGTTGTAGAAAAAATTATTTTTGATGTCTTTACTTTCCGCATTCCTTTTGTCAATCTACTACGTACTTTTACATAGGGTTTTAGCAGTACGTGTAACGTCAATTCAGTGAACATATGAAACGTTTCAAAGCATTAAGCAAATACGTTTGAAATTCTTGAATTTTCTAACTAGAAATAATATACAGAGTATTTTTAGATCGATTAATAGGTCATAACTGCGTTATTACTACAGATATTAGAAAGTTTCTTGTCTTTTAAATATCGGTATAAACACTACAAAATAGCTTAGTTGAATTCGGAAACACCGTCTAATTATTTTGCATACGGGTATATAATATTTGGTTTTTATATTTTTCACGATGGCCATCGATAATAAATAATATTACATTCATTAGAGTTTATTACCTATCCGCAATTTGTAACTGAGGAATCATTACATAACAAAGTAAATTTAAAAGATTCTTATTAGGGTTAGAACTACTTCATTCTTTGCAAAATTCTAGTAGTGCTTTGATCATATTATGATATTGAAGTTGGTATCTAAAGGTCCTTGGTACTGTTTGACAATTTTGCCTCAAAAAATTCTTTAAAATAGTTATTAAACTTTTCCTTTTGGTGATACAGAATGTCAACAGAAAAGCGAAGGTGTTGGTTGGTTTTGCGGGCCTCGGACCATTACCGTTCCAATAGTTTTTTGTTATTTACAATTGTTAATTTGTTCTCTTTGCCATTGCTGGGCATGTACTGGTTATTTTAATTGCAATAAACTGTGCTTACCTGACTGTGTGTAAACTATAAGTGGACACCCCCTGAGCTACCCTCTTGTTCTGACACATAGATTTATTTTTATTTTATTATATATAATTTGATGCTACAGAAAAATGTAAGGGGTAGGGTCTATGCTGATTATCTTATGTAGCTAGCAGAAAAGAGAGGTGAACTTCGTTCTTTAAAGGTGCATTTAACTATCAGTTATATCTTTAGTAAGTTTTGTGGCATCAGCGGTTTTAAAAAAATTATCATGTTTCTTAAATGACAGTTGTAAAAGCTGACAAGCGCTTAGGTGCAATTCAAAGCACTGAAATATACAAAGGTTAATACTAAAACAGTCCGTCTAACTAATAAGAATTATTGGCAAAACCAGGGCTTCATCGCTAGTAGATGTTCGAGAAAACTCGAGAGGTTTCCTTGCCATTGAATTAGTAATGTGTAAGCATTTCCAATTTCAGCAGCTGTAGAACATTATCATTATCGGTAACCTGGCCCGAGTACGGTTATTGTACAATAAATTAATTAATTTAGGCCACAATTTTAGATGGGTTAATATTATGTTGATAAATTAATTACTACATAATTATATTAGTATAGGACAGCAACTTTTCGTAAATTTGATTACTTTGTAGTGGCCGTTTGTAGTATATAGTTATCCAGTAAGTTTTCAAAACAAACAAAAACTATTCTCCGACATTTTTGATTATGGCCTCTCGTCTATTACAATAATCTCATGATATTTTTACTTCCCTCGTCTGTAAGACGAAGGAAGTATTGTAATCACGAAAAAATCATCTTCCCAAATTTCTTCAGATCTTCACGTTTCAGGGTCTCTAAATAACGAAAAACAGGTTTTCTTAATTCCGTCAGTCTGTCTGTCTGTTTGTCTGTTGGCGGTATAACTCAAAAACTATTTGTAGGAAAAAGACGATATTTTGCATACACATTATATATCTATCTGGAATGAAACCGGTAAAATTTCAGACAAATATATGCAGGGTGAGCACCATAAAAAAATTAAATTTTGTTTATTTTTCATTCAACTTAGTAATAGACACAAGTAATAATTTGTACATAGTGCAGGCTTTATTCTAACCAACAATGGAAGCCAATAGATACAGAATACATTTTTTACAATACAAAAACGAGGCACAAATTAGCGCGTTACTAAATATAGCTGCGAAGCAGTAATACGAGAAGTTGATGCTTCTTGGCGCAGGTAAAAATTGCCTGGTTCCTTAAAATTCCAGAAAACGTTGGGGCTGCACACGCGGTTCGCCTGCCGTTCGAATTTTTTTAATGCATACAACGCATTTACAAGCTTAGTTTTGAATATTTCTCGATGATTCTTAAACTAGTGGAAAGCTTATTCTTTCTACATTCAGATGATATCAAATTACTCTCAAAGATATTTTTAACAACTGCTACAGAAATTGTTTAAATAAAGCGTACGGGGAATTTGCAGGATAAACGTTAGCATCTACGTATTTTGGAAACGATTACTGATAAGTGTATACATCCAGCGTGTGAAACGTGTCACAAAAAATCAAGGAATTTTTAGTGAAAGAATGTCTGCATTGGTTTATTTATATAAAAAATATAATTAATTTTCCATTGCCTGATTTAGTTAAAATGCACCTCGCACACGAAACTTAAGACATTCCCCGCGTGACTGCTGAAACGCAACGACATGAACAGGGCTCTATAGCGTTGCTAGAAATTGGTGAACGCGCTTTATTCGCAGTCGCAAGTGCCGCAAATCCCTCCAGTAACGGAAGTTCTGGGTAAATCCTTTTACAGATTTTTTACTAACATATTAAAAAAGCATTTTTTGCAGATTTTCGGCTGTAAACTATGTAATTTCTGGACTATTGATAACATTTCAGAGTACAAAATTAAAGTGCCCTAGGTGAATAGAAAGTATTCAAAATTTTACATTTAGAATTTTGGCTGCATCTTTCGTTTGTGCAACCGTTTCGAGCAGTCCAGTTTTCATTTTTGTCGCCCAGGGGTCGGCAGGCTTTTTGTAAATATTGGGTTAGCTCTCGCTATATTAGCAGATTTAATATCTCTGCTCGGCCATTGAAGAGTAATTGCTCCTACGCCGATTTAACGGAGCGTCTGTTGGCGAGCTGCCGAAATTCACTTTGCACGTGGACCATCTTTGGGGTAAGTTCCTTTGAGCTTCATTTGTAACGCGAGTGTAGATGATTTGTAGTCTCTTAGGCATTTCTTCTTAGCTGTTAGAGTAAGGCACGGATCATCTAGCACATGGCGTTCTTAACCCATAATTGCAGCAGACGTGATTTTCTGCAGTTATTGACCTTGACTTGGTCTTCTGTCTTTCTGTGGCGATTGACAACCTAGAGCAATTAAGCGTCATTGCTGCTCAACTAAGAAGCGTAAAGTTGTGTTTTGTCTTCTAATACTGTTTGAATTTTGAATAGGTGTACACGTACAATGCTACTGTGCGTTTGGGCTAGGCGATTGGCGAATTTGTGGTACTTATTTAGTACCTTCGTAGATTGCTTTTGCACTGTGTTGCCGGCAAGTCCTGTCTGAGCTCCTTCAGAACCTCGTGGGTTTATGTTTGCCATCAACACTTGCCGTTAATAGTAGTTTGGTCAACGATCCCAATGGGTAGCCTTCAAAACCCATTCGAATGCTTAAAATGATTTAGTTAATCATTTTTATCCTCGGAGCTTAGTGTTAGTGGTCACAACATTTTTAATTTGTTTGTTGGTTCTAATTAACGTAGTTTGCCTTTATGCTTTTTAGAATATTGTAAATGTATATTTGCTTGTAATATTATTTGGATTTATGTATTTTAAGGTATACCTGATAGTTATGTGTATTTATTAATGATCCTGTGTACACTGTGCTGGCTTTGAATACAATTTATTAACTTTAATAATTATACATTGCTATGAAAAATAAACCGCACCAGCCTGGAATGTTCTCAGTAATACTGAAGTATACCAGAAACGCTAGTCTAGAGAAGAAAGAATTCAAATCAACAAAATATGGATACTCTCAACGAAGAAATAGTAGAAATGCTCAAGTAAAAGTTCAACCTACTGTCCATAAAGGAAGGGGGCTAAAAAACGGTAGTCCGACGTTTCCCGGAATAAGGTATGGGTAGAACCTTAACTCGCCCATGATCTATGGTGAGATATAGACCTTACAAAGTGTTGAAAGAAATGAGCTAAAATGAATAAACATGTGTAAAAAATTGAGTCTTCAAACACTCGAATTATTTGAAGAAAGGAGACGAATTAGAAGTAGTTACAGTAACACCGAATGAAATAGTCTGAAGGATTTATGAATTGCCTTTTCGAGTACCTTAGGGTAGCTCAGCAGCCAACGGTTTTTTATTTCTATTTGATCGATTGGATTAAGAACACATCGAATAAATGGTGTATATTATTTATATTATTACATCCTACTGTTAATTAAACCTAATACAAGACCTAATATAAGAAAATGTATGTACAACTTTGCATGCAAATAAAACAAATCTTTATAATGCACCACGCAAGGGCCCAGGTAATTAAGACCTGAGCAAGTTCCCAACATCTCTGTCACACCAGAGAAGTGGGCTGAGGCGGTCGGCCGCCTTCTGATCCCTGGGGCTTAAAGCTCATTGATCCTCCAGGTGGGACTAAACACACAAGTGACTTAATCTAGCCGGGCGTCGTCTTCTTCTACCCTTCTGGGGCCCCTACCATCGGAATTTTCTTCTGGGAAAATCCAGGTGGGGATGTGCGTCCATCTGCTCACGAATTCGCGCATCGCTGGGCCATTCCCTTATTAGCAGATTTCCGCAAGGTGGAGGTCAAGCACAGATTGTTGCTTAAGATGGAGGCGTTCAAGTTGTAACATATTAATTTGGTTTAAATTCGATTTGTACAGACGGATTCATCACAAGGTGAAACATAATAAAGGTCCTGATCAAAATGGAATAGTGACAGAAACCATAGAAAATAACAGACCTATTCTTATAAACAAAATAAAGATACCTTTACTTATGCTAACACATTGTATATTAGATGAATACGCACACTATTAGCATGGTGGACCGAAAGCTGGTAAACGCAGCAGAGGAAAACCACCAGATGATATTAAACGGGTCTCTACCAACTGGCTGCGGAGAGATCAGAGCTGAAGGAGGTGGAATTGTTTATGGGACACCAATGTTGAGCGGTGTACGCAAAAGGCTGAATTGTCACATGGAGGACAACATTTGTTTATCTTGATAATACTTTCACGAATGTAAACTATTGTGCTGGCATTCTTATTCGGGGTACAATTATCCTCTCCTGCGTCTATTGGATCTACATCATGTCCATCGGATTGAATACGTAGTAGTAAGCAGGTAATCGGTAATCATGTTTCAAGGTGATATTGCAGAGGGTAATATATTCGTAATAAGTAGTATGCTTATTGTTATTAGTCATGCTTGTTTGATAAATATTATCAGTTATAATCCCATGTATTCCTTCATAACCCTATGGACTCATTGTAGTTTGTTGTAATTTCCGATTATAACGAAATTACATTGATAAAAGTTATATAGTAGGTTAACAGGCGTACTAGGAATTATATTCAGGAAGAGAATATAATGATTTGAAATATACAGCAGAAAGAGCATAATACTAGTTTATTAATTTAGTATCAATGCTAACGATCGATATTTGTCCTCAAGGTACTCTTTCTTGCTTTCTATGCTTAAAACGTATGACATAACCTAAAAAATTTACTGATATAATTCTATTTGGCAAGTAAGTTAGCCTGTACTAAATCGATAATAGCGAGTCGCTATATTGTTAATGTAATACAAAGTCCTCCTGGCCAATCTCCTAAATTTAAGAAACGGCGATTGGCTCAAAATTCAGCAAATTACATTCTCAATATACTACTGTTTTCAACATTTTCATGTATACTATCTAGATAACTTTTATGGTTGCATTGCTAGGTACTGTTATGTTATCGTTGTCCGTGAATGAAGGTATATTGTGCTTTTTGATTTCCGTATTACGAAGTTCATTAATTTGTCTCAAATAGTAAGAGACAGTATTACATTATATAGCTGAAGATTGGAAATAATTGATCAATATGTCAGCAACCATATCTTAATGATAATCTTCACAGCCGTTTTCAATATTTTTGCTATGATATTGATGTATTTTCGATAGATATTTATTTCGGGCAAGTAGAAGTCTCACAAACTCCATAATAACTTGCCAAGGGCAATTAAACTCAATGAATCATTCTTTAAATGTCTTTAATATTCACGCTACCATAGGGACAATATTTTTTGCGTACATATTGTATACTTCTCTTAGGGCATTATCAACATTATTCAAAGTTCCATTTGTGCATACACCTATTCTTTCCACCCACTTTATCCTGAATGATACTACATATTTACTGTTCAGTATATGAGTCCCTCTTAAATTATGCATTATATATTTAGAATGAAATTCTGGGGCTAGTTAAGCTTTATGATTTACCCTAGTTCTAAACACTTAAAATTTGATTTACGCTTGTACCTAATCTTGTTTTTAGTACACACGCTCCCATAATCGAGGGCGCTCATTAATATTCCACCGTACACTAAGTGAGGCAGTTTTTGATGGAAGAAAATACTGTAATCCCATTAAATACTTACCGAACCTGTAACTAAGTTACGTTGCTCTTGCAAGAGGTTTTATACTTTATTAGTTAAATTGAGTTCACATATAATGGCGGTTCATCGTTAATGCCTGAAAACTTTAAAAGCCCGAGAAGACGAAGTTTAATTTCAGAACTACGAGTCTTACCTGTTCTCAAACACTCTGGGGATGAAATAAAAATCCTTTAATATTTAAAGCGGGCGATGGATCTAAGCTTCCGATCGTGCTCGCACAGAAAATTCTTGCCGCACTTACAACTATTTTAATTTTTTAAAACGCATTAGATGTTCAATCGAGAGAGTAGATGAAGCATCACACCCAATAGTCTAAACAGCAGAAGTTGTTCTGAAAGAGGTCAATTATGTATTCTAGAGTCCGGGTAATCCATAACTAATCAACAGTGACAGAAACAGTCCCAGTTAAAGTCAAATTATTAACATTTAGATAAGAATATGCGGAAATCAACCGACATCAAATAACCTAATACAAATCAGATGCATTAATTATATTCGCAGCTTTTTATTGAATCGTCGATAGTTAATTGCTGCTCTATTTTCCTACTTAACTGAATCCGTCTAAAACTAAAATTATCTCAATCGAAGTAGGTATCTATTCGAGAGAAACAGTGCATTGGGCTAGAAAAGCTAATGTAGATAATTATTCCTTCGTTTTTCAGATTTTATTGTAGTGATTAGGTACGAGGGAGCCATTGTTTCGACGTGAGAAATACGCGGTAAGTGCCTTAATTCGTTGGGAAGCTAATCACTAGCGTTAGTGTTATCTGCATCGAGTTAGTCACCAATTGTGCTCTGGCGCCTTATTAAGCTCTGGGGCCATGAATAAGCATTTAATGAGATTCTCTACTGAAACTGCTTAAACCGCGAGAATACACCTACTTGGCTAATTACGTCCATTCATTACCTATTCTTAAACCAAAGCTTACCACTCTATATAAGCAATCGCTTCTAGTCTAATCTAATGTTACTTATATCATCACCTCAAATAAGCAAACGTGCCAGATTGTAGTAATAGATTACTGAGCTATAAAAACTATGATCAAGTTTTAGTTGTATAAAAGTAAGTTTTACTTGAAACAAAGTTGGCTTTAGCATTCATATTCACAAATGTAGGCCAACCACAATATTAGCATTTATTTGTTTCAAACTTTACGTTAGGCAAATCAATAGTCATAAAATATGGTTATCGCTTATTCAAAGTCGCGATCAGTACTGCATAATAAATTATGACATTATTGACAAAAAAATACTGCTTTGCAACTAAGGTTTATTACAAAATTTGTAACTGAGGGGATATAGTAATTTCAGTTATTCACACATAAGAACTGATTTACAATAGTAAATCAGCCAGAATTCATGGTCAGTTTCGTGGAGGTTTAAGGGCATTGGTGTGTGCAAAAATAATACAAATTTCAAAGTTAAGATTTTAAAAACATGCAAAACACTTAATTTTTTGTTGTCTGACAGTTTGAGTTACATAGAAGCTAGTCTACATACAACTAATGATATAAATATATGGTTAAGAGTAAAACGCAATAAAAAATAAGTTGTAAGTGTTACACTTAGTGAGACTTGGTTTCTATCTTATGGTTGCTGGATAAATAGATAATCAATATAGCAACTTTAGACAGGGTGTCCCAAAGAGCGCTGTAACGATGGCTCCGATGCATATTTTTGGCGTGCAAATAATGTTAATTATTTCAAATTTGCATGTCGCCATCTTGGTACATTTTAGTCCCGACTCACCACACCACTTATAGGCCACTAGCCGAACTCTATGGGCGGCGAGTGTCATGTGGGTTACAGCAGACCCTAGGCGTGTAATCGTCAACCCAGGAAGATTGAAATTACAGTTGTACATGAATATGTATCTTGTTATATATTATTAAAAATATTATTTCACTGTAGTACATTAGCCTTAATAGAAGTTTATTTTCGTCTACTTTATTTTTGATGTGTCCACAGTACCACTGCCCATAAGACTACCTGAAGCACAAACACAACTAGGGAGTAGTGTTACTGCTGTCCAGTACGGGAATCTCATAGACGGTAAGATATAGTAAAATTAAACAATATTTGCAGCTACTACAATCAATAATGAAATCCTGTTTTGTTTTATGTTAAATACATTGTCTAGAATACTGAACAAAAAAATATACAGCCATATCGAAATTCTACTTCATTAATTTCGAAATTGCATGTCGCCATCTTGGTACATTTTAGCTTGGAATTCTGTTGCACGGTTTGAGTGGGAGTGACGTGGTACGCGGAGCGTTTTCAGCGCAGTCACTTCTCCACTTAAATTCCCCAGTCCGAGTGTAAGATAACGCGGGCCCCAAAAGAGTATAAAAGCACGCGGTCTGGTCAGAAGGAAGAACTCTTCGAATCCGTGCGACCTAACCAATAAGCTATCCTAAGCCCGAACAACTTACCCTGGATTATGCACTAGGCGCCGGTTCAAGTGACGTGCATAACCACCCGTTCCTACATCCCGACCGAACTTCGGAGCAAGTCTGTGACAAGTTTGGTCTCCGCCGACAAAACGCCCTATCCTGACGTGGTGAACGCTTGAGCGTCGGTTGTGACGAAAATTCACCTAGCACCCCGATTTGAAAACCGGTGCTGGTCCCAGTGACGTGTCCACCTCCCCCGTAGCTTCTCCCGATTACCCTGTGTATTATAACTGAAAACATTCAGGGAAAGTTACAAGATTGGGGCGTTGAACGCTACACGAATTATCCGAATTTATGGTGGCCGTCGGTATAGTACCAAATGCAGTGTAAACACGGATCAAATGGTCGCCGAGCGACACAAACCACCTTTGAAAGCAAACGCATTCTAGTGTATTCCTATCACACAGTAATACCCAATTAGTTTCACTAAAGCTCAATATTCGACACCAGTAAAGTTTGTTTGCTGCCTAGGAATAGTAGACATCTTGGAAACCTGCGAGAGAGGCGAATTCTAGAGTCCCTGTATATAAATTATATACAGGGACTCTAGGGAGTCCCGACTCGCCACACCACTTATAGGCCACTAGCCGAACTCCACGGGCGGCGAGTGTCCTGTGGGTTGCAGCAGACCCTAGGCGTTTAATCTTCAACCCAGGAAGATTATAATTACATTTGTACATGAATATATAACTTGTTATATATTATTAAAAATATTACTTCATTGTAGTACATTAGCATTAATATACGTTTATTTAGGTCTACTTTATTTTCGATGTGTTCACAGTACCACTGCCCATAAGACGACCTGAAGCACAAACACAACTAGGGAGTAAAAGAATAATTTCCCCAGTAGTGTTACAGCCCGTCCAGTACGGGACTTTTATAGACGGTAAGATATAGTAAAATTAAACAATATTTGCAGCTACTACAATCAATAAGGAAATCCTGTTTTGTTTTATGTTAAATACATTGTCTAGAATACTGAACAAAAAAATATACAGCCATATCGAAATTCGTCTTCATTAATTTCGAATTTCATTTTCATGAAATATCGAGATGTATGTTAATATTCGATACACTCGGTTCAAAAGCTACCGTTACAAAATTTGTATTCTCTGTTACTCAATGATGACTTAAAACTAATGACTCCCCAACAAATATTCAACAGTTGCAGGAAAACGAAGGGAACGTTGGAAAGGTAATAACATTTAAAAAATAGCTACAAACAATACGTACTCCAGATATATATATACATATATATGTATATGGGGAAAAGCTTAATTTTTAATTTTTCAAAATAGTATATTACGATACTAGTGTATAAGTACGCCTTTAAAGCACGTGCAACGAATTTAAGAGCACGGCACAAAGCGGAGTGCTTTGCTAGTACTTTAATGGCACTTATACACGAGTATCATACGCTATTTTTTCTACGATCGTAACAGAAATATAAAAACTTAGTTCGGTGACACTTTTTCCGTCACATTGTGTTATATAATATTAAAACACGCCACCAACGTCCCTATTTGTAAACTTATTTAGCCCCTATAACATATATCGAATGGCGTTTATCGAAATTGTCAAAATCCAAAAGTGCTACTTTTCGGAAATTAAGTAAGATTCCAACAATTTTTTTAGAGTGTTTTAGTTTTAACTAAATGAACAATATCAAGGCCAGACAACACATATTCTTCTTTAACATTAGCTAAAATTTAATACTTAAACTTTTTAAATATTTTTCAAAATTTCACATACCAAGACTTAATTTTAAAATTCAAATTTTTCTATATGAAAACTTATAATTCAAAAAAATGATATAAAATGTTAATTACTCGTTAAGTTTTTTATTATTTACCGAGAATTAATATATTCGCATAGTTCTTCCGTTTTTATGATTATTACGATTACGCTTTTTAGGAGAAGTATTTTTCAATGATAATTAATATCTACTTATGGTTTCCAAAAACTCTATTCTAGCCCTGTTAATGAATTTCTGTTACAAAAATCCTGTAAATGGTTTTTTACAGTTGTCTAAATGAGGAAATTATTAGACCATGTAAGCTGCATAAAGAAAAATTTCTTCATTTGGAGAATTGTTGAAAAATATTTACACGATTTTTGTAACTGTAATTCATTAACAATGCTAGATTAGAGTTTTTAGAAGCCATTTAAATAGATATTAATTATCATTGAAAAATATTTCTTCTATAAAGCGCCTTGCATCAAAACCGTAAAAATTATGGGAACATATTACTTTTCGGTAAATTTGAAGGAGCAATTAACATTTTATATTATTTTTCCAATTATAAATCTTTTTCGTTGACCGCTTGTTAATTTCAATATTAATGAATTATTTTTCCTAAAAAAGGATGGATTAATAGACGTCATTAATACACTGTTTTTGATTAGTACACTCTTTTTCATTAATCTCCTGTTTTTTAAAAAAGGATGGATTAATAGATCTATTAATACACTGTTTTTGATTAATACACTCTTTTTCATTAATTAACTGTTTTTGTGATTTTGACGTTTTGATGATATTTTGCATGGAGGTTAGTTGTATTAATCAAATTTTTCGCCACAAAAAAAGATTTTGCGGTCAACGAAAAAATTTTGTAATCAACTCGTTTGTTAATGGGCGATTAATAATCTCAACTTTTAAAGGCACTCACTCGCTTTCGCTCGTTCGTGCTTTAAACAGTTTCGATTATTAATCGCCTTCATTAACACACTTGTTGATTAAATAACTACTAAAGTCTTCACCTAAAAAAATGTAATTTTAAAATTTGGAAAAATATTTCTTCTTCTTCTTCAGCATTTCCTGTTACCCTATCAGGGTGTCTGGTTCATATTTGATGCTTCTGCTATCCATTCCTTCCATCTCTTTCGGTCTCCAGTCGCGTTCTTTATTTCAATGACCGTCTTTTCCCTTCGTACATGTACAGCGACGCCTATAATTGGCCTAACGGCTGTTGGCTGAGTACAAAAATAAATAAATAAAAGTACTCCTATTTCGGCTATTTGGTTTTCTCATGACTTCTTCGGTCTTCTTCTTTTCCTTTTCTAACTCTTCTTGCTTCCATGATTTTTCTTTGCATCCTATCTGTTGACATTCTGTAGAGGTGTCCATACCACTCCAGCTGTCTCTCTTCAAATTTAATACTCAAGAGACTTTTTTTGTAAGGCTGCTCTAATCTCTTCGTTTCTTATGTGGTATAATCTTGTTTTGTTTTATATTTTTCTTAGTAACTTCATCTCAGTAGCCGTCAGTTTAGATTGATGTTTTTGTTGAATAAACCATGTTCCGCTCGACTACAGCAATATAGGTGCTACTATTGTATTATATATTTTTAGTTTATTCTTCTTGCTTATTTCCCCTTTTCCAAAAATTTTTCTATTTAATGTGTAGTATGCATTATTTGCTTTCTTCGTTCTATTGGATATTTCCATGTCTAATTGGCCATCGTTGGTGAAATCACTTGCTAAGTACTCCATTGTTGATACCTCTTTAATTTCCACTCCATTATAGTTAAAATTGTATGGTTCGTTTTTAACTGCTTTGTATCATGACCTTGCTTTTATTTACATTGACCCTCATTCCAAAATTGTTTATTTCTTCCATTCATGCCTTTAATAACTTTTGCATTTCTCTTTACTATCTCCTATCAATGCAATGTTATCCGCATATAGTAATGCGTCTATCTGTACGGGGTTCATGTTTCTATATCCTATTGTTGATTTCAGTGGGCATACTTCTTCCTTACGCTTTTCAGGATGCTGTCCATTACTACTATGAAAAGTAGTGGGCTTAAACTTGCTTGATTCCTGTTCTTAGTTGGAGGTCTCCCGATCTATTCCCATTAATATGTACTTTTGCTTGGGCGTTTGAATATACTGAGATAACAATTTCAATTAGTTTTCTGGGGTATGTAGCTTTTCGAGGCACTCGTTAATTATTGTTCTCTTTACCGTATAAAAAGCCGCTTGTAGGTCTATAAAGGCTATGCTCATTTCCTCATCCGTTTCTATTTTCGTTTCTATTACATGCATTATCTGTTTTTCCTATATGAAGCTTGCTCTTCTTCCAGTTTTTATTGTATCAGTTCTCTTATTTTCCTCTCTATGATTGATGTGTATATTTTATAAACCACTGAGACATGCATAATATCCTATAATTTTCACAGTTTGTTTTCGCTCCCTTCTTATTTATAGGGATTATCAGGTTTTTATTACAGGTTCCGGTATATTATTTGTTTTCTCTGCTTCTTTGAATATTTTCCATAGCCAGTCCACCCGTTTCGCAAAAAAAAATTATTTTACACTATATGAAAATTCGCTTTTGGCATCTCTACAGACGCGCAAAAGTATACGTTTGCACGGCTAGCCGAGAAAATGCTCGTCCAGGTGACGTTTCGTGGCTAGGCGCGAAAATAAATGACGAGCGTCCTAATCAACGAGGCCGTATACTATTATTTACTGGTAGCTCATCAATTGTCTGTTTCTTATTGTTAAATTTTAAACGAGTAGCTGACTAACTTTTCCGTTATTATTCTAAAGTACTGTTAACTACTGTTAGGAGCTATGTAATTATAAACGTCAATATAACATGTGAGCAAATGAAAATGAAATCAAGCTTGGCTTTGAAATATTTGTTTGTGTTGGTGGCACTGTAAGTCTATGTCAAATTCGAGGTTAGCAGGTTAGATTTGGGGCAGTATTGACATAGCCTGATGCAAAACCTAACCTGCTAACCTCGAATTTGACATAGATTTACAGAGCCACCAACACAAACAAATATTTTAAAGCCAAGCTTGATTTCATTTGTTGTGTAGGATAAAAACTACTGTGTGAGCCACGGCGGGAAAATTATTTTCCGGGTGCTAATAGTTATACCAGATAATATTGGCTAAAACTGAAAAATATCAATTATTTGAGAAATGTCAAATCGAAAAACGAAAATTCTTGCAGAATACGAAAACGTCCTACGATAAATAGTGTGTATCTGTTTCTTCCGTTGACTTTTAAGAATTCGATAAAAAAAAGTAACTGCAACGGACTGGATTCAGACTGAAATGGGTATGGTCTAATTCCTTAAAGGCGAAGTACCCTTTTGCTGTGTAACGACACGACTGTCGATTTATTCATTTTGCCTTTTTTGTATGACTCTTCATCAGACTACATAAAAAACCTACGCTATAAATACCGCAGTTGTTTTGTAAATTTATATGCCATGTTCGAGGACATATAATTTGAAAGAGGTTAAATAGCGAAGTTGTAGCTAAACAACAATGTCCGGGAACGTAAAAACGACCCCTCGCAGTCTTTTAGACTCATTTTGCAATAAAGCTCTTTCCGCACTAACCATTTACTACTCTATGTTGTCACAGAACCTCCTTAAATTGTTAAAATGGCTGCCAAACAAAATTTCAAACACAAATGATAAAGCGGTAAACGCTACAGATGGTAATTTTTGAAAAACAAATTAACGGAATCGTTTTATAGCAACTATTTATTACCTAGATTATACCACTCCCTCTAAATTCAACCAATAAAAAACTGCAAAATGCATAGTTACGCATGTACTAACTTTTGATAATGTACATAGCAACTGACAATTACATACCTTCCTGATTAATAGGTGATAATCACACGCCTTCACACACATCACGTTAACTGCTGTCAGTACAATTGTCATAACAACCACATTAACTGTACTTTTAATATTTAAAATACACTATTCAAACGTTGTTTATTGACTCGTGATATAATCTAGCCGAATGCAACTCGTGTCTTCTCGATTATCAAATCATTTCTGTTTCCACTCGATATATTGTTTTAGGCAATCACGCTCGTCCTTCGGACTCGCGCGATTTCCAAACAATATATCTCGTGTAAACAGAAATGATTATTTGATAATCAAGAAGCCACTAGTTGCATTATATATGAGAATATAATTCATGTATCACGTGACGCTATTTCAACCAATGAGGGGCATGCAAATGCCTAGTTACACATTATTACAGCGGTAGTAATTTATTTTCGTAATTATTTTTAAGGGTGATCATAAATGGTTGTGATTTTTTCTTATGTTGGCACTGTTAATGTTGGTTACCCTGCTGTCAATTTTAAGTCTATGTCAAATTCGGGGTTAGCAGGTTAGGTTTTGTGTCAGTTTGTGTCAAAACTGACGGAAAAACTAACCTGCTAACCTCGAATTTGACATAGACTTAAAATTGATAGCAGGGTAACCAACATTAACAGTGCCAACCTAAGAACAAAAAGTAAATATTTGATATTTTGCATTTCATTCAATATATTCTCTTTCCAAATATAATTCGTGTAATGATTAATGATCGATAATTTTTTACTCGTTAAAACCGAAACAGCAAATTTAACGAGTGCGTAGCACTCGTTAAATTTAGGTTCCGGTTTTAACTCATAAGAAGACTCATCGATAATAATCATTCCACTTGTTATATTACAACTGATTATAAATAATGTAGAACAATTAGCAAATTATAAAATTTTTACTACAAGTCTATTGGTTTGTACTGAAATATATTGCAAGATGTAGTCTCAATTCTCAATTTTAGTTTTAATATATCTAATACACCATTAAAGGATATATGGGCGTAAAAGGATCTTTTCAAAGTGACGCAACAGATGTACCTATAAAATCGCCCTTTCGCACATCAGAGGGTATGTATTAAACCACTAAACTACAAAACTTTCCTCCAGTTTTCATAGTTGTGAATAAAGAAAATTGAAATGATTATAAACCTAATTATTTTGTTTAATCAACATATGCCTTCCTGAAAAACGTACTTGCATTTGTTTAGAAATTCTAAGTAATTTTAAGAAATATTTTTGGTACTCACATATACCTAATACAAACAGCAAGAGGCAAAAACGTGTCACTTCACTTATTCTTACTTTAGCTCACTAGCCCTTAAGGCAATATATCACCCACTATCTCTCTTTATCAGGGGTGGCATCTTTCCTAAACCAGTAGTGGCTCTCCATAGTCCATATATTCCAACTTTACGATTTCTTGTAACATATATTCCATATTTTATGACATTTTCCTGGAATTTTACCGTGTTATATATTTTACATACCTAATAGGGTTGCGTAATCAATTTGTTTTATGGCTTGAGCATACCGCTCTGTATTATAATCATGAAGCTATATTCAGCAATGTTAGGACACAAGCGTGAAATCGCTTATTTATGAACTTAACAATCAATAGGATTTCCTCTGCGTTCGTGGTAGCCGCAACAGTCGGAAAAGTAAGTTCTGCCGCATCATATACAAGCCGGGGGCACAAAAGCGATGACTTTTCTTTTAAAACATTTCCATATCAATTAAATAACACATGGGAACGATGTTTCTGAAATTGGATACTCCTTGTCTTAAAAGTACGCAGGGAATATGTCGTTCAAGAAAAATACGGACGAATAAGTTTAAGGGTAAGGCATTTGAATACGATTAGTACAGGAATATCGTATATGTAAAATAAATGTATTTCAGCAGATTGTATTATATCTCGTATCTATATATTTTTTCCCAGCCGGCCTCAGTGGAGCAAAATTTGGCACTATAAAAATAATTCAACAGACTGTTGAAGTTGTTAAAGGTGACAATATCCCGCAAAATATGCATCATGTTTTCCGATTTTATGCTGTTCTCAAAATGTTTCTAAACAGTTTTATTCATAAGTAACTCTGAAAACTTAAAAATTTGTCGTTAAAAAATCGCTTTACTATTTATACCTTGCGCAATTACAAACCTTGCCTTCGGCTCGGTTTATAAACTTTGCTCTCGGTATGCAAGAATGCACTTTATTACCTTGGTTTGAAATATACTATAAAACAGAAGCCGTTTCCTTTATCGAACTCTTTTAAGACTTTTACAGTTATACTAACCAAGTTGTTGCAAATAGAATGTTAACTTCTACTTTTAACTTCCCTCATCTAAAAGACGAAGGAAGTATTGTAATCGCGAAAAAATCACTTTTCGAGATTTCTCCAGATCTTCACGTTTCAGGGTCCCTAGATGACGTAAAACAGGTTTTCTCAATTCCATGTGTCTGTTTGTCTGTCTATCTATCTGTTGGCGGTATAACTCAAAAACTATGTGTCGGAGGAAGACAATATTTTGCACACACATTATATATCTACCTGGCATGAAACCGAGAACATTTCAGACAAATATATACAGGGTGAGCACCTTATTAAAATAAAATGTTTATACTTTATTTAAGTTAGCAATAAATACAAGTAATAATTTATACATAGCGCAGGCTTCATTCTTCCGAAAAATGGGCCCCAATAGATACAGTATAAACGTTGTACAATACAAAAAAGAGCAACAAACTAGTGCGTTACTTAATGCAGCTGCAACGCAGGAATTCGAAGGGTCGGTGCTCGGTAGCTCAGGTAGAAATAGCCCGTTCCCTTGCAATATCCCACAAATCCTTGGAACTGCATACGCGGCCCGCCTGCCCTTAGAAATCGACCACCGGTAACGTTTTCTTTATTTGAAAATTTATTTAGTTTATTAGAAACGTGAAGATATTTTTACTCCTAACTTAATTTGATTTTTAAAATTATTTAGTGTCACAATGTCAACGAGAAAAGTTCTGGGTAAAGCCTTTTACAGATTTTTTTTTATCATTTCGGTTCTACAGTTGCAGTTAGTTCCACCCATTAACTTTCCGTCCGTTTTTATTTCCCTCGTCTAAAAGACCACTAGATGACGAAAATATGTCTGTCATTGCCGCTGTAACTCAAAAACTATTTGTTGGGGAAGGACGATATTTTGCATGCAGATATATGTCTACCTGGCATTAAACCCAGAAAATTTCGAACAAATATCTGACATGATAAAGACGACTGCGCTATTGTGTTGCATTTCTTAATTATAATTAATCTCATATGGGTTGAGTTGTTACATCTTGCTAATTTATTATTTGAAATGTGTAAAATTATTTGCTAATATACTGACTTTTACATATATTGTTATGATTTTGAATTACGCTCGTTTCTGCTCCGCTGGTTCAACTAATGGGATTACCTAGTAGTGTATTTTTGAAATTATGGGAAACAAATTCTCAACGTGTGTAATATAATTAGTGGTTTAGCAGAATATACCGAATAATGGATTTGCAACGTATGACATAAATAGCGACTTCTATTTTATAACACGAAAATATGCAAAAATCTGAAGGCATAGAATTATACTTAGTATTTTAATATCTAAAGCCACATACCGAGTGGTAATAAAGTTCCGCACAGAACTCATAACTTGGTTAGTCAATAATTTAAAAAAAAAAAATTTAACAGGTAAACTTGGGTCGTTATAAAGGCATTTTTGACAATAATTTTTTTTTCTGCGGAATAGTTTCTCCGCAAGTGGCGTCAACTTACTTTCTAAATTGCAACCCAAATATTTTTTACATTTTCAAAGACTTTTTTATTGGCTAAATAGCATTATAAAAATGTAGTATTGTTTGCAACCATTTCTGTAAGAAATGTGCACATAATCATAGACAAATTAGAATTTGCATTTATACAACGATTCTAACGATGTCTATGTGATCAAATTTATTTTTGTATTTTTATAATTGTACGCATACTTTTATGAAAAATAACTAAATAAATAAAACAAAACAAAAATTGCTTGACATTCATGTAAACTTTTTTGTGAAAATTGTGTTATAAAATTATAACATTTTTATAATTCCTGTTTAGCAAATGAAAATTTGTTTCAAAATATGTGCAAAAAATAGAGGTTACTATTTGATGAAGAAGGTTGTTGTCACTTCTGGAGAAAGTTCAAGATAAAATAAATAAACTTTCATGTGAAAAAGTGCCATTTTAAAAAATAAAATTGACCTGTTCTAGAATTTTTCGAAAGTACGTCAATTAACAAAGTTATGAATTTTCTGCGGATATTGTTTGTTTTTTCTCGTTTTCTAAGGATGTACTTCGTAAATCTAGAAATGTTCTTGATTAAGAAGTCGTGGTAAGCTACCTTATTAACATTGCAAATGGGATTTGGATTGTTAGATGTTTCATCGCAGTTCAACATTTAGAATCGCTGCGACAAACTTGCTGTAGCAATTCAAAACGTGCATTCCGCAAAATGCAAGGAAGTGTCCAGGGATGCAACAAACAATTGCGGTTACTAAACTATGCGAATTTACAAACTGGGACTATTCGGTGTTCTTGCAGTTAATTCTGAGTAGGACACTACCTTCTAAAGCATTAATCAATAGCAATTTTACATTAATTTTTGTAGTTTATAAGATGTGATAAGAAGTAATTTAGTAAATACAGCACATTCAAAAGCTTGAAGTTGTGAATTAGCGGTAATTTTTGTTATCCCGCAGAGAGAATTTAACCGAAACTCCTGGCGATAAAAGAATGGTTGTGTAACCACGCTACTCTGGAATGTATACATAACTACTTAGGCAATTGTTATCTCGGTTCTCCGTACATTGTTGTGTACTGCCCAAACGATACTAAAAGTGTGGAAGCATTTCCAGGCGTGCCTTTCAGCAGCAGATAGGCACTTTGTTCCATTTCACTGCAAGAATTACTACGACTACGAAATCGAAGTCTTAGCAACCATATAAAGTTGCTTGGTTTCAATGTGATTTAAGTTCTCCACAAATACGACTACCATAACAAATAACGTGAACCTGGTGACGTATAAACTAACAACTCCGCATACAAATTTTGAACGCGTTAGGTCACGATTTTTTCATAAATCATATTATCAGTATTGTTCCATCTCAATAGCTTCGTTAATAACAGCAATTTCAACCACATTTCAGATTTTTATTCTACATCTGCGACGTCTAATTTAATTTCCCTACTTTCAAATTATAGCTGAAATTTTTGTATAATATCGATTACTGCCGGATACAATAGGCAAATGCTCAACTGCTCCACCATTAATTTCGTCGTAAAAGAATTGGACATGGTTTTCCTTTTTGATATTGGCCACGAATAAGTCTACGCGGGCAACATTTATCACCCTACCCTTTACTTTTTGAATTTAGCGTGTAATATTGAATTTATAGGTACAAGTCGGCTTATGTTATTTCTGCCTTCATTTACATGGGTGTTTCATGAAATCAGTATTTTCAACAGTTCATTAAATTGAAACATTACGAAGGCTTTAGTTGCATTCGTGTAGACACATATTTTCGGTGCCCCGGGCTAATTTATTTTTTCCTGGATTCAGATAGGTTCACATGCATAAATCTACAAGAACCGGCGACTTACCCGAAATTCCATAACGCCCCTGCGGTCTGGGGTTGTAAATCAGAAACATGATACTGGGGTGTGCAAGGCGGACGGCGAGCCTTTTCATATAGCAGGTGGTCACACACACCTGTCCGCGAACATTAGCTCGGCCAATTCCACAAACAGTCATGCAAGCAAAACAACAAACATCCAGCTTTTAGCAGTAATGGGCACATTACATAATACTTACAGGGGGTTTTATAACCCCCCGCGTCATTCCCACGTCGCATCGCGAAGAAGACATCATCGGTGCACCTTCGATGATGTGCCTGTAATAATCCTGCAAGTAAGGATGCTTGCTGTTTCTAGTACGCATTAACCGAACGTTAACTGCATCCATGGGTCCAACCTATGTCAATGTAACCCGCAATTACGATGACCGTATGGGACCTTAAAAGGCACAGGTACAAGGGATCTTTGGGAGACGGGCTTTTCAAGCCACCCAGACGTACTATCTGGGGATCACTGATAAGCAAGGTGCTTATCAGATCAAGGGTCGTTTGCCATCTCGCAGAATGGCCACTGATCCAGGCACGAGAGCGCTTTCTACGGCTAGTTGACTCCTGGCCAACGATAACAATGAACAACAGCCCAATTAATGAATGTCTACAATCAGCCTCAGTATGAACAATAGCGAATGTTCCTCCGCTGTTCAATAACTACATTTGCAAAGCTACTCAAGCACTAGAATTCCTTTTTACAGACCTCATCGTTTCATCCGCTCTCTTATAAGTTATAATCCATATAACTTATAAAATTCAATCACTTCAAGAACACAATCGCGGTAGAATTACACCAGCTGTGGATTAGCTTCCACGTTCACACGCGTGCGACCTCGATTACCGACTGACAAAGCACCCCCGAGCCCTCGCATTGTACAAAATGCTACCCGCGGTCGCTTCCGGTTCATAACATTCTCATATGGACTTTCTCGGTTAACTCCCTCACAGGTCGACCGATAATTTAAAACTACTGCAGAAAACGCCTCCTGTTTCCGCGACGCTGGTTGAATGTATGCAAGACTTCGATTTGCGTAATTGCGGAATTATTCTTGCACTCGTCCAATTCGCACCTTGGAACATAAATTTTACAATATTGTAGAACCAAGTTGTTTTTGACAGGAGATGAAGCTTCTTGGTTGCAATAAGATGTGACGGGGAAAGGTCAGGCCGAACCTCCCCTTTAAAGACAATCTTGGCCTACGTCTCGTCACAAATGGACATACTTCAGTAGTTAAAAGTATATTAAAAATAATTAACAAATACAAATCCTTATATATGATTGAATGTGTGTCGTGTTTTTAACCTACTATTGACATAGACAAAAAACACGACAGTTTGAAAATTAATATAGCGTAAGTACACAAAGTGTTTGTAAGATGACCCAGTGCAGGTCTCATAACGCAAAGGTTTGCATAATGCTTCCTTATAGTAATTGCAACTTTTCCAGTAACTTGACGTAATGTGCTGAGCTTTGTATACAAATAACTTATCTAGCACACGTTAAACTAGTTTTATATCCTAATTAAATACACTTTTGTGTCCACATAATTTCACTTCTGGTCCATGATCAAACATTAGTTTGAACACCGCCCGATTCTTAAAAACAGCCCTCGGTGTGGCGATTAGCTTTAGACTCGTTTCAATTCTGTGTTAAGTTTAGAAAGTATTATATTTCAGTGGTTGGTTTACACTAAAACCCATAATTATACGAATACAAATAAAATAATAGAATATTTTCAAACAGCTGCAAGAACACAAAAGTAAATATTACAGCATTCGCAATCTCCAATAGAAACGAATAAAATATGTAAAGGGCTTTACCCTCTCGCAAGTGAACGTTGTGACACTAAATAATTTAGGTCTTTAGGTTCCAAATAATATGGAAACAATAACAGAATACACTTGAATGCGAATTACATTACAATTTTTAAATTAAAAAACCATTAGCGGCGGGATTTGAACCGCAGGCGCCTGCCAATGCGATCTAAACGTTGAATAATATCTTGCAAGCCTACCAAGCACCTCTTAGATCATTGCGTTGCAGCTAGCTTAACTTTTTCGCGCTGACGCCAGGCATATTTCACTTTTATGCCGAAGCGAAGTGCGACACGCGTTTCAACCAAATCACATACGGAAAAACAATTATATTTTTTACAACAAAAAATCAATGCAGATAATTCTTTCACTAAAAATGTCTTCATTCTTTCTTTCACATTTCATACGCTAGTTGTATACAATTATGTGCAATAGTTTCAAATATACCTAGATGCTGAAATTGCTACTCCACTTCCCAGTACGCTTTATTTAAACAATTTCTGTAGCAGTTGTTAAAAATACTTTTGTGATCAATTTAATATCGTCTGAATCTAGAAACAATAAGCTTTCCGCTAGTTTAAGAATTAAGCTTGTAAATGCGATGTATGTGTTAAGTATTGGTTACTGAGCACGTTTCTGACCCCAGTTCTGACGCCGCGAGCTGGTCCCAAAATTTCTTCCCGGCGCTAATGTGGTGCAGTGTCAGTCACCCGGAATGGCGCCAAGGCGAGAACAATTCGGTTCTGTTACGGGATCTACACGTGCAGGGAAGCGGCCCTTTGGACACGGCATGATCGAGACGAAGGCATTCGCGGCCAGAATTCGAATAGAGACGCTTCGAAGCTAAAATAACGTTTGAAAGTAATCTGTATCAATTTTTCGGCGATAATATGTCTTTTGTTAACTCAATAGTGGTTTTAATTCCTTTATAATTTGACATCATAAGTGGGATAGAGAGCCGGGAAGTCCTAAATGTGGAGAATCGGCGGCGGTCGACCAGGGAACGTTCCGTGGACAGCACCGGGCTCGCCGACGACAAACCCGAAGTCCACGGACCGAGACTGGAAAGGCGCAGAGGACCGGATCGTCGGAGCGGTGGGTCGCTCCACGTTCTCAGGCAGGTGGTGCTGGGTCGTCATTCCGTCGATCGGATCCCTCGGGACCCCTGGAGGTATCGAGGCGCTCTTGCGGCGAAGATCAAGGACGGATGGGAAGGTCGCCGGAAAGTGTGACAACAGTGTCACAATTAGGCAATGCATTGTTGAAGGTATGGTCAAATTTGCACACCAGCTTCAGGTAAAATATAAACACCAATTCTTAAGTATGAATACGCTTACAGCTAATTTAATCGACGAATTTAATCCACTTGCCCAAAATGTTACCGAGTGGTTAGAATCTGTCGAAGAATATGCCTATATTTATCACTGGGATGACAAAACTGTCTCACATTTGGCGTTAAGCAAATTACGGGGTTCCGCCGGGATATGGTATCGTGGCTTGCCCACACGGATATTTGAGTGGTCCGAGTGGAAAGCAATGTTGTGGCAAAATTTCAAACCAAAACGCGATTTAAATAGAGCTCTGCAAAGTATGATGTCTTACATACCAAAACCAGGCACTACATTGTACGAATATACGTTTGAGAAATTAGCATTAATTCATAAACTAAAATTGGGCATTTCGGATGAGGATAAAGTTAATTTGGTTATGGGCGGAATAAGTGACGAACAAATCAAATTTTCTGTAGAAACGGCGGGAATTCGAGATCCTGCAGTATTAGCGAGCCACTTTAAAACGTTAGATGATAAAAAAAATGAGGTAGGCGTATTTAAAAAGGATAAAGGAAAAAGTAATTTAAGAACATGTTATCAATGTGGACAGGGCGGTCATTTTAGAAGAAGCTGTCCGTAAAGAACTTTACGTCAAAATGCAATTGAATATAGGCACGTAAATGTTATAAGAACAGGACAAGATAGTAACGCAAAATTTTACAAGAATGCTTTCATTAATGGATTTAGTATAAAATCTTTCGTAGATTTCGGGAGCGAGTGTTCTCTCATTACTTGTTAACTTTAAAGCCACTTGATTGCGTAATTGTTTTGTCCACTGCTTTCGGTCAGCAACTAAAACCTACTTTGATCACATGTACAGAAATAAAAATCGATGACGTCATTAGAGAAATCGAATTATACATAATCGACAATACGACAAATAATAGAAAAGTCGAGATAGTACTACGTGCCGTTTTACTTGTGAATCGTGGATTACGGTAAAGCGTTTGATAATATTCAATGGGATGGGCTATGAATAATTTTGCAAGAAATGGGCGTTCCTAAATATTTAATATACATCATTCGCCAGCTTTTCACAAACAGTACAGCAACAGTAAAAATTAATCAACATCTTTCAAATAAGTGTAAATTTCGAAAAGCGGTACGCAGGGCTGTGTGTTGTCTCCATTACTGTATAATATGTATAGTGAATATGTCAAGCGTTTAGTTCTAGAAAACTGGGGTAAAATATCAAATCTACGGTTCGCGGATGATACCCTACTCATGGCTGAATCAGAAACTGAACTTCAAAACCTACTCACACACTTGGAAGAAGTAAGCCAAAATTATGGTCTCAGTATTAATTACACCAGAACAAAAATTATGGTAATAGAAATAACCAGCAACAATAGACCAGAACTACAACAAATTGGAAGATGTGAAGTAGTAGACAAGTTTATATATCTTGGAGTCAGTATGTCGGCGCCGAAGGTATTTGGACTAATGTCTCCGCCAATGAGTTATGTTTTGTAGTTATGTTATGTTTCGTTTGAACTGTTTTGTTTAATAAGTTCGTAGAAGGAACGCGATAGGCAATTTCCTATCGAATGGAACGGCGCATGTAAGACTCAAATAATCTGGGAATGAGTAGTGTTCCCAATTTTCATGTTTGCTTCGGAAACGTGGACATTGCGGTGCGGTGAACCGGAAAAGAATAGACGCCCTCGAAATGTGGATTTGGAGACAAATGCTTAGAGTGTCTTGAACCGAGAGAAAAACAAATTCATCGGTATCACAAGAAATACAACCATCCCAAAGATTAAGTAGTATTATACTAAGTCGCAAAGTGGAAGGCAAAAGAAGAAGAGGAAGATCGCCACAGAGATGGATAGACGCTACTGAGCGATTGGGAACCAATTTTGACGGGACTGTCCGAACAACAGAAAACAGGGACAGATGGCGTAATGCCATTAGAAAAGCGACAAAATAATAATTATACATCGGTATATGCATCACCACGCATCTGACAAGATGTAATGGACTAAAGAGGAGGAGATAGCTTTGGTAGGTCTAGCGTGTCTTTTATTGATTGTAACCATTAATTAAGCTTTGTAATGATATTCATAATGATATCCATCCTTGCGGATATCTTTTCTAAGTTTTTCTAATCTGCTTAACCTATCTTTAGATTGTACTGTTTGTTTGCGTATTAGTGGTTTGATATTATTGGGGTCGTTTTCCCCATTTATTGTTATGGCATATGGTGTTTCTTCAGCGATCTTTGCTGAAAACTTTATGGCTTCTCTCCTTTGTCTTAGCGGTGAAAATTTCACTTTAATGTTTGTAAAACTGACATTTTGTATAACTTGTGGTGTGATTTTTACCATACAACTCGCACTTGAGGTCTGCTCGTTTAGAGATTTTTCACATCTTGTTGCTATGGTATCATGGGTATGGGCATGCAGTATTTTGTACGGTTCAACTTAAGGCAACGGATGTACTGTGGATTATGGAGGGTTTGTCGTAAAGGCTGCTGATACTTAATATCATATATACTATCGTTGTTTTCGTTAGGTGCTGGCAGTTCAGCTGAGTGGTGTTGCACATATCACAATACTTGTAAAAGTTAAGCTCCAGTCTGCTTGGTCAGTACCTCCACCGAATTTATAAATGCACATACGCTCAGCGGCTCGGTGCGCCCTGCACCCCAACACTGTGTAAAACGGTATAAGGGGTTACAGATTATGTATGTCTGTATCTTTTCGTTAGGTTCTAGGTCTACCATAAACACCGGAATGCATGTAGGGATAGCCCAAGTTATTGATTTTGTCTTTCATGACTTCAGTGGTGAGTGCTTTTAGTAAATTGCAAATAAGAAGAATAGATGAACTGCTTGCCCGTATTTTAATGTAAAGGTGACAATAATGAACCAGTCCATCTCGCTGGAATATTTTGAGTGTTTGCCGAATTGCGTTATATGAGGCTGGACTGTAGGAGCAATTTATTATGGCATTTCACAGCTGTACAACATAAAAAAAATTTTTAAAACCCCATAAAGGTATAATCCAGTCAATTTAGATCAGATGACCCTGATGTCTCAAAAAAGCCTTTGTTTTTAATCAACCTCTTAGTATATGTATATTGTAACATTAATTTAGAAATTATCAATAGTTCTCGTAAATTAATTGTTAATAATAGCTATTTATGAATCAAGGGCGTAAAACAGGCAATGATTTTTATGAATACGTGTCTATAAATAGCAACTAGAATGACTTTCGCGGGAAAAAAGGATTCTGTCGCCCGAGAGCAAAAAAGACTTGCGTTTCGCCTGGAAATGAAGTCCAAAGAAACGCCTATTGTTGATTAAATCTACATAAAGGGGTTGGGAAATGTACTGTTACTAAGTTGTAAACTAATAAATATTTGAAGCTGTTTTAAAATTACCTTCCTAAGCCTGTCGGTCTAATTCTTCAACACCCTATATATTTGTTTATACGTGATATTATTTAATATGTTGCGTAATGGCATTAAGAAAGTTTCATCTATATCAAATTTATTAAATCAACTAAATTACTCAGACACAACGAAATAGTTTATATTTAAACATATTTTTAATACCTAATCGTTTTTCGTCTAATGCTATTCATTTCTGTCGTTATTTTCTTAAATTATGTTAAATACATCGAGAATGTAGGTTAAAAATATAACTTATATATAATCGTGTTTTCAGTATCCTTATTACAAATAATTTTTATTTTCAAAAATCTCATCATAGGCAAAGCTAAATAAAGCCCGAGTTAGATTGCTGTGGCATCATGCGGCCATAATCTAATGTTACCCACACAATTCCTGAATTTATCACTATACAGGGTGTTATGGAAATTAGTGCAAATATTTTAACCAGTGATAGAGCTCACCAAAATGAACAAACTTTCTATTTATCGTTTTTCATTTAATCGTATATTTTCTCAATCATTTATCTCCCCTAAATTTGACGAGCCCCTTGGTAGGTAAATCTAAGTTAAAGGTGAACGACACAAGTATATTTATTAACTAGTGATGGGCATAACCGGACAATTTTCATAATGGAATTATTTGCATTCGAATGATATTAATAACCGAATGATTATTTGAATAATCATTCGAATACATTTTGGCTCTCGATTCGTTTCGATTAAGTCAGCCGGTTGGTCGGTTGGCGGTTCACCGTCATCTGCATCGACATCGTAACTTGCAGATAGCAGAGGAACCAAAACATAATATGTACGGTCGGCGCCTTAGAAATCGGGACACGTAATATGTTCTTCTAGTCTTTGGAGTATTCTTGCTCCGGTTACTTCATTAATGTGAGATGGCATTTCATAATTGACAAACAAAAAACAATCTGACGTAACAATTAAAACCATAATAACTGTAAAAACCCAGTTTATACACTTAAAAAATACATGCAAAATATATCATAATAGTGTGTAGTGCCCGATTTCTAAGGCGCCGACCGTACATTATGTGTTATGTATTGGAAATTAAGAGGTATTTATTAAGAAGTGTAGTAAGAAAGAAATATGCGGGACTGCTTGCTAATCGCAATAAAAACAGTCGTAAAAGGTTTATCTTTATAGATCGGGAGGGTTAGGGGCGCCGCCTTTGGAGATGTAAGCAAATAAAAAATTGTTTTACAGCTTGATGCGTTTGCAGTTTTTAGGCGATACGAGGTAGGTACGCGATAACCAAATGGTGTTTTCAGTACAACCGGCTTTGTTTATGAGTTATGACGTATTTATATTTACAGAATTTTGAGCACTGCGTAGGTCGCTGAGATATGGTACGTAGTACCTTTGAATAGAGGTTTTATATTCAAAGCATAGTACGTATCAGCATGAGGTTATTTTTCATTCGAATACTTGGAACGAAAACCGAGTTACATAGGTTATTTCAATAACCGGATAACCGGTTATTTTTCATTCGAATAAGCCCATCACTAATATTAACACTACAAGGTTTTTGCATAAAAAACATGCGGTCAATAACTTACCTACTTCAATTGATAAAGTTGGTGACCAGATGTGAACTAAAGGTATTTTATCAGTACCTTTGCAGTTTGTATTGGTTTGCATATCAAAGAAATGTTTTTGTGTTTTGTGCCATTAAATTAAAATATTATTCGATAGGCATACATTTTTAGAGTAATATTGTTTTGAATTTTAACTCAGTTTTGAGGAAGTTTTCGAAAAAATGATAAATGGAGAAGTTGTTCAGTTTAGCGAGTTCTATTACGGGTTAAAATATTTGCACTAATTTTCATAACACCCTGTATTATATTTAATAAAATTCAAGAACATGAAAATGGTGCAAACTAAAAATCAATGAACATATATTATTACGTTAATCAATACATTTTGTCTATTATTGAAACATCGTAACTATAAAATTTTACTGTGAGCAGAATTATTAACAATTGGGTAGCAATAAAAAGAAAAAGTAATGGCAAATTCGTTCTCAGACCTAATTCTATACAAATTAAAATGTTAAATTACCAATTTACATTACATTGCAGTTGCAAGTTCTATCAGGATCTCAAACGAATTAGAGTTGATAGAAGTCCCATAAGACTAGTTGTACACTGGCAATTCCGATGTTAAAACGGAAATGTAGAGTTCTAGACGATAATGATGTTGGATAAAGTAATCTATATTGCCTAGCAGTATTTACTAATTATGATATAGTGTCGGCAGATGTGTAATTGTTATGAGAAATGTGGGAATTAATATACACTACAAAAAGTGTTAATTTTTTTACTTTCTCCAACATTCATAATACATATATGCATATTAGTGGATCTTCAATGTAGCCTTTGTAAATCTTATTCCCCCAGGATGAAATTTGTAAAATTAAAATATGAAGACCAGAATGGAGTGTGTTATTAATTTATTATTTCAGCCTCAGACTGAATGTGTTTTTCAGGTTATAACAGTAGCACGATAGAAATTTATTGCAATTACATTTTCCCTTTGGGATAGCTTCGCTTACAGGTCAATGTGATATGAAACGCATAGAAGTGGCAAAAAATAAAACTAGATTAGATCAATCATTACTGATTTGGCGAGTGCAGCCTTCGACAATATTTAAAATGGTAATTATTAATGACAACAATCAGGGGCGGTCCTATATTTTGGCGCCAAAGGCAAATATACAAAAATGCGCTATACAGTGTGGTCCATTAAGTGTGCAACAAATGAGATATTTTTTTATTAGTTGTAAACCCGAATTTTAAATACCGCCAAAAGTTAGTGCATGTTCGATAACCATATCAGATGCCCTTATAATGGCTTCAAGTCAAACAATATACAGGGCAGGACAAAAAATATGTAATTCGTTCAAGAATAAAGTTACCTTATTTAAAAAAATATAGCAAAATTTTATTGAGAAAAGTTGTTTAGCATCAAAAGTTATGCTCAAATACAAAGTCATGGCCTCCTATTCGAATTTTGATTCTTTTTTTGTAAAATTTTGTATTATCCCCGTATGATACATATTTTTATTATTCTGATTTTATTAAGAGTTTTTCATATGTAAATTATTATTAGTAAAGCATTTGCCTTGTTAAAAAGAATATTTGCGAAATGCTAAAGTTCTGTTAAATATCGTTGCAACAAACATGAAGTGGACGCTTATCTAAAAAAATATAAATCCAAGTAAATTTTACAAATACGCTTCAAGTTGCTAAAAGTTATTTAAAAGGGATGTGGTTGTGGCTACTTTAAATACATATAAAATAAAAATAATAAAAATATGTATCATACGGGGGTAATACAAAATTTTCCAAAAAAGAATCAAAATTCGAATAGGAGGCCGTGACTTTGTATTTGAGCATAACTTTTAATTCTAAACAACTTTTCTCAATAAAATTTTGCTATATTTTTTGAAATAAGGTAACTTTGTTCTTGAACGAATTTCATATTTTTTGTCCTGCCCTGTATATTGTTTGACTTGAAGCCATTCTAAGGGCATCTGATATGGTTATCGAACATGCACTAACTTTTGGCAATATTTAAATTTCGATTGTACAACTAATAAAAAAATTTCCCATTTGTTGCACACTTAATGGACCACACTGTATATTTATACATATTTAATCAAAACAAAAAATTATACTATACTGCCAAAATGAAAATTTTAAGTTTTTTAAATGTATGTTGACAACTCGAATAATTCACTCAGTCAGATGCAACTTATGACTAATGTCGGGTGCCGAATCCATAATGAGTAAAATAATTTGGTTCTTTCCACCATGTCAATTATTTTACTTTTAGGATTTTCTGCCCACAAATGTATCATTTTGGTTGTAAGTGAATAATGGACATTTGTTTCATTATCTTTTATCCTACGAAGGTGTTGTTTTAAGACAGAATCATATAATCTCAGGTACTCAATCTCATTTTGTAACTACCAAATCAGATATCTCATAAAAAAGTAAATTTTTATTTTGTTAATACAAATTGAGACAATGTTTCATATTTCTGTTGCCGTTGTTCTTTTGTTAAATTTCATTGGTATTCTCCATCAATAGTCAGATTGAACTGTTTTCTCTTATGAAGTTTTGACTAACCATTGAATGCTATAATAGGGCATTATTTTTATATTTGTTAATCGCAGCCCCACATTTTTCCAGATATTGTGCCTAGTTAGAAATTTGAAATCTAAGACACCAATAATATAATCTTATTGCCACTAATTTTCACCATTTGATAAAACTAAAAGGAAATTACTTTTAAAGAATCGTATACTATTACAATCTGTAGAAAATGAAAGGTTGTTGAGAATATCTGAAGGACTATGGTCAATGAGCATTTATTTTAAAGAACACCAGAGTCACACACGACTTGGAAACACACAAAAATCCGCCATCGCTAAACACTTATTAGGACCAGGGGACCACAGAATAAATTACGACTCCTTGAACATACCAGCCAGGACTAAAAAATACTTTCCTCGTGTTAGTCGGGAATCTCTAGAAATTAGTAAAAACCCGAAACCGTCGTAGTAACACATAGAAGGTAGCTCTGCAAAATCAATCAAACTAAGTTTCAACTAACAAAATATTACCGGTGGTCGAATTCGAACGGCGGGCGGCTGCGTATGCGATTCCAGCGTTTTGTGGGATATTGCAAGAGAGTGCCCTATTCCTACATGCGCTACAGAGCACTTCTTGTATCCGTGCCACCGGCTTCCTTAGATAGAATTTTAGAATAGAAATAATTATTAATTTCCAGCCAGAACGCCATTGACTGTACACAGTACACACAAAACTCACACCACAACACAGCTCAATCTCTAGATCTTCCACATGGGAGGGCAGCAGGTGGACGGTGCACCCTGCAATCTTTATTCATTACTAAATATTTAACGCGAAATTAACGTGAAGCGTGAATCACGCCTTGGAAATTTTCACTCACGTTCACGTCCCGATTTTAAAATATCAGTCACATTCACGGCGAGACACTGCGTGCGTCCAGTTCTATTTCATCACAGACGTGGACTTTAACAATAATGGCTATGGCAATATTAGCAAAAACTCAAAAAGGAATTCACCTATTAATGTTAAGTATCAAGTGCAAAGATCGGATAAAAAAAAATCAGGTGTGATATACGCACACAACTTTCTTTTACAGTGATCTTATAATTAGCCAAAAATTTGATTTTAAATTTTTAAGCATTTGTAAAAAAATTTCAAAAATTAAAAATTCTACAAAAACGGTACAAAATAGAGTGTTAGTTCGAGAGACAAATTTTCACATATAATCTCATAAGAGCATTCATTCTTTCCGGAAATTTTTTTGAGTGCGGTCCAACAACGTCGTATTAATTTGCCTGAGCGGGACGCGAGGGCAAATTAGGACGTTGTTGGAATGCACGAAAATAATTTCCGGATATGAATTAATGCTCGAATGCAGATTCGGTAAGAAAATCGTAACGCCACAAACCCTCACAGTTAGGTTGGTCTATTTACAAAAAAATTTCCAAGAAATTTTTTTATTGTCTTGGTTACGGCTCGCGAACTAATTTTTCTATTGGTCATTAATGGGTGTCGTACGATTTTCTCGATAATTTTAAGCTGAATTGAAAAATGTAATAATATACCGGGTGTTCTATTTAAAATAGGAGTTAATAAAAAAAATAGAAAAAAAAAACAACAGAAACCCATTTTAGAAGTATTTAACTGGAAAAGCACCTATCTCACATCAATACACATTAAAAATGTAATAAAAATGTAAAGTTTAAAAAAAAATCGTTAGAGCCGTTTTTGATCGAAAAAAACTGAAAAACACCTACTTCCGGTTATGCGGCTTTCTTCAAAAGCTTGCTGTCGCATCTACATAGTACACAAAACTTATGTATGAAGTTTCAACGCCATACCTCTTTCCGTTTTTGAGATATTCTGTTCACAGACAGACAGACAGACACACAGACAGACAGACAGACCAATGAAAAAATTATGTTTTTTGGGATCAGGGGACTCTAAAACGTGAAGATCTGTTTAAAACTCAATTTCGAATTTTTGGGGTGAATCCAATACTTGCTTTATTGTAAAAGTAATAAGGACATCCTTCAAAGAACAAAAGTAACAGATGTTAGAGAACAAGTCGCTTTGCTGTAATGGAAATGGGTCGGTCACATCGTAGGCAATCTTGGTTTTAGCAGATATTGATACTGCTTATCCATGAATTGTGGTAAAGTAAAAGTTTTATATGTACTGAGCTAGGTAGGTGAATAACAAGGGCAACGAATTTACAGTGTGTATTTAAACAAAGTAGCATGAACGATACAGGTGAATTTTTCAGCCAAAATAAGAAGATTATGCGAAACGTACCTTAGTACAAAGCAGGGCTGTGGAGTCGGTCACAAAAAATCCGACTCCGACTCCGACTCCTGATATTTTAGTAGTTTGAATCCGACTCCGACTCCCGACTCCGACTCCGACAGTACTGGAATATTGATGCCCCTCCACCCTCATTCCTTTTCATCTACCTGATAAACTTCACCGGCTCATAACGAATTTCACAAGTTTTGCGGAATGTGGTTGATTATAATAAATTTCATATGTACAAATATTGCATTCAAGGTTTCCAGCAACGTACTAATTTCACGTACAAATACACAGAGAGGTTTATAAAAACGTAAATGAGGAAAAGGATAAAATTTACTTTAAGAAGAATACATTTCATGGCAAAATTTCATAAACGTGCAAATGCCATTGTTATAACAAGAAAGTTCCTTACCTGCCTACTAAACTAACAGAACTAAAGTAGATTATTTTCTTAAGGGGTCATTTACTACCTGCCTACATAATACAAGTTTACTTAGTCATAAGAAATTCAAATAGTCTGACGTCTGAGCAGGGTTGAGCAGATTTAAATAATTTGATTAAAATAATTAATTTAATGGAGGAATTAATTATCAAAATCATTGATTTAAATAATATTTATTATATTTTGCCAAATCAACAAAAAAAATACACCAAAGAAGTGCCCTTCAAATATTTCCAATTAAACAAAAACCCCATGAACAGTAACAATATAACAAAATGCTGAAACAGGTTTAACTTTTAAAATGCATTTTGAAACAGTTAAAACATAAAAATAAGGTGCACTATGAAAGTTAGAAATTAGACATAATTCTAATAATAGTAATAATACGTACTATGCTTGTTTTATTGTTAATCACATATAACAGTTATTGGTAAGATATAGAAAAACCGTCTACTAGGCTGTACAAGGACAAAGTCGGCATTTTTTAAATAGTTTGGTACGAATTTAAATTTACAAAAGGTGATCACACTGATTCTAGAACACACTCTGCACACTCGTGGATCTATGAATTAACATATTATAGTAGTGCACGTGCATTTTCATAAACTAACATAAATAAAGAAAAATCGATTTTTATTAACCTTGAGTCTGTCTTCAAATAGTCAGTACTACAGTCGTTCAAATAGTTTGATAGCTTTTAGCGTTTTTATTAAAAAAAAATTTGATAAGTGGGAGTCGGAGTCGGGTAATTTATACGGACTCCGACTCCGACTCCGACTCCACCCTAAAAGTTCCAACTCCTCGACTCCGACTCCCGACTCCGACTCCGACTCTACAGCCCTGGTACAAACTTGTACCCCCCTCCTTTAAATACCTTTAAAGCTCAAGCAGAAAAATATATTTAAAATAATCAATCAACAATGTCTTGACAGAAAGTACTATTAAGGTTATTGCTTCATATGTAATTGATATCTACGTTATATCTTCATTTATGTAATTTTATATCTTGAGTATGGAGCACTGAATAAAACGCATGCGTACAATATAAGATGTAACCACCTTAATAATTAAAACCTGGTGACGCAACCCGAACAGTACTCATATTTGGCATATATGAGCATCTATTGTTGAATAATTCACCTCTTTATGATTATGAATTGATGCACATAGGCCGCTGCTATAGTTATGATTACCCATTCTTAAAAAAACTTTTTTTTAGCAAACCTAGCTACATGCTTTTCTAAAAACTAAAGCGCTAATAACAAGCATTTAATCCATGGATAACATTAGTTTTAAAGTTATTTTTTATATTTGGGGGACAAACTAAATGTTCATTTATATTGAAAACAAACAAACTGCAATAAAAAAGTGAGAGAGACAAAAATTTTGTAGATGAGAGGCACAATATTTCCATAAAAAATATAGTAGCGATTAGTTACCACAACGCCCCCTGTACATCAATTTCTAAATCATTTGGAGGGTTCACTATTCAACGATATTCGACGATGAATAAAAATTTTTTTTTGACCTTTGAGAGGTTGCAAGTTATTAGAGGTAGAACATGTACTAAGGTGTGTTTGACTTAGTCTTATTATTTTGACCCAAGGATTCGCCCGTATCATTTTATGCTGCGTCATTTGAGTACACCCTGTATAAAAATATTAAGGCGTAAGAGACGTCTCACCATAATTTAACAACCCAACGAAGAGACTCTGAAAAACCCCATTTCAGTATGCATTTTCCAAGTTCAAGTTGAAGTCATAAAACGATGTTGCTATTCTGAAAAGGTGCTTGAGCATATATACACCTCAGTCGTGTTTAAATGTTCGAAGTATTTAGGTTCATGAAGTAAAGTAGGTACCAAATATTACTTTATAATAATTTTCAATTAAAGAAAATATTAAATTGTAAATTATACCCTAGCTATATAGATTAGAATTAACATTTTTACTTATATATAGATGGGTAGTGGATCTTTCAAATTAAACGGATGTTTGTAATAGTGGTGTGCATATGTGGGCGTTTAAATATCATTAGTAGATTGTTTCTATCGTCGTTGTTATCTTACCACTTCTAAAGACCTTTATGATTAGAAATACCCAGACAAAATTTGTGTTGGAACGGAGCAAGAAACACTTTCTTTAGTAGTTTTCTTTGATAAGTCTCAGAAAAAGGACTCAGAAGAAGAAAATATTTTTTAGCCCAAAAGTTGTTAATCAAATTCCAGATGAAAGCGTCATGCATATATCGTAAAACATTGTACATAGTTATTTGCAGTTGAACAAATTGTAAGAACACATTTTGGGTTCAAAAATTATCTGCCAAAGGATAAGGGTATTGCTCTCAATTATACATGCAATTTATCCGAAACAGTAGAATTCATACAACATAAAGATATTTCCAATGTGATCGAATCAAGCATTTTACAGAAGCGAAATATTACCGCCTGCACTATTCGAGGAAAGTTTATGAATTATTCGAATTTGTTGTTATTCTTAAAACCATATCCAAGTATTTAATTTCTTTCTGAATGTTTATATTAAACCTGCCCAGTTGTGTCATTTTTAAAAATTGAATTTCATTTTAAGCTTAAAATCTTATTATAATTTATTCAAATAAGCATAAGTGTAAGCCTAGCGAATTCAGTGGAAAAGCGTTTATAAAGCTTCCAGTTAAATCTTTCATAAATATTTAGCACATGACGTAGGACATAGTTGTTAAAATATAACGCAAGCGATTATTTCATGAGGTTAGACAGACTCCTTACTGCCCCATTAGCAACACTCTTTGAAATTATTTGCTCTAAATATGTGACATACGTTGTGAGAGCTTAAGTTCGTCTAGAACACTGTTTAATTCAATTACCTTTCTAAATTTGCTTCTCTTATTTTTGGAGGTAAAACTGTTGAGATAATAAGTTTAGCAACTTCTCTCTATCGTAAAGTAATGTAAAAAGAGACCAGTTTTATGGTTTTGCTGCAAATATTGAAAACGTAACTTCTAGACCCTGTTTTATCAATAGCTGTAAATAATTTTAGTAGTTTTAAATATAGTTGCTTAGCTTTGTTCGTCCCCACCTTTATGTTGATCTAGATATCTTTATTTAATTACGCGAATCAATTTGAACACTTTTGCTAAATCCACGTTTATATTAAAAAAAAATGGTACAGATTTATTTTATTTAAAAAACTGTAGTTCACAAATTTGTTTTATTTTAAACAGAACGTTTATAGTCAATGCGTATATAAATTTATAAATAAATGTATAATGTATTTCATTTGTAGAGCATATACACTCTTATTATGCAAAATGAGAGTACACACAATACAAAAATATAAATATAAATATATTGTAATCCTAATAAAGATTTAGTTAGCTCCCTGTTTGATGGTATCTACCAATATGTGTAATATTGGAACTGAACGCTTCTTAAAGAAAGTTATTTGGCTAACGCTGTTAATGGTCTGGAACGATTACTGCCAGTCACTGACCATTTGCCGATTCTAATCAGAGCGTGAATGCAGAGCAAGACAACAACATTAAGTTTAAACTTTGTGATTAACAACGTCTTCGATAGCCGTGATCGTCTAGTGGTTAGGACCCTACGTTGTGGCCGTAGTAACCCAGGTTCGAATCCTGGTCACGGCAATGTGAAAACATTGTCACGGAGGAGACTTTTTTAAATTAATTATTAGTTTTTGCATTACGACTGTAACGAGTTAAATCAGTTAAGCTCGTTATTAAATATTCTTGGACATTATACAATATTTTTAATGCATTACTTTTACCGCTGCGGTGATAACAAAAATAGATTTTTTCGAAATATTCTCTTTTTCATGTTTTAGTTTTGTACTGTCGCGAAATATCCCAGAACAGTACTTTACGTTACAAGACCGGTCATGTATCGTACAATATTTGTTCACGCCACCGGAGTCCATATTTTCAAACCTGCCAATTCACTTTGACAATTCCAATAGAAGTTTACTGTAGTAAGATCTATAAGAATGCGATTGAAATATTAAATTAGCAGGACTATAAAATACGTTCCTTTAGTATTCTGTATGCTGTATAGTGTATACTAATAGCACAATTTTAGAATTTCTTGATTGGCCTCTAGAAGCAGGACCGTTTTCGTGCGCCACTAGTAGTACTATAAAGGCGCTTTCTGCAACTGTTAAAGGAGTACCTGAATCAGCTTTCCAATGGAAGTTCACTGGCATTGAAGTTTAGTGGAATCTACTTACTACCTTTTCGCAGGTGCACATGGAACTAGTAAAGAATTCTTTTTAATAAATATGATACTATAGGAGGACTATAACCACAGTTCCATAAGACTTCTATTTTATGACAAAATTAGGAATGCCAAAGGAAACTTCAATGAATATGTGGTTTTGTGGGTTGCGCCCTTTATTGAGCTCTTGATTGTTATGCGCTTTTTATTACATTGGCTGCATTTTTTTTTATTTGCAACTTAATGTAATTCGTATTGCTATGTGTTTTCTTTTATTGTTATAGTATTACTAGGAATGTTAAGATATTTTCACTTCTATGTCTGCCCTCTTGCTAGGAAAGTGGCTTGTATACCTTTTTACTTCCTTTTACTACTATAAAGGAAGTATTGGATTCACCCCAAAAATTCGAAATTGAGTTTTCAACAGATCTTCACGTTTTAGAGTCCCCTGATCCCAAAAAACATATTTTTTTTCATTGGTCTGTGTGTCTGTCTGTCTGTCTGTCTGTCTGTCTGTCTGTCTGTGTGTCTGTGAACAGAATATCTCAAAAACGAAAAGAGGTATGACGTTGAAACTTCATATATAAGTTTTGTGTACTATGTAGATGAGACAGCAAGCTTTTGAAGAAAATCGCATAACCGGAAGTAGGTGTTTACTCTTGTGATTTTTCAGTTTTTTTCGATTTTTTCAAAAACGGCTCTAACGATTTTTTTTAAACTTTACATTTTTCTTACATTTTTAATGTGTATTGATGTGAGATAGGTGATTTTCCAGTTGAATACTTCTAAAGTGGGTTTCTTTTGTTTTTTTTTCTATTTTTTTTATTAACTCCTATTTTAAATAAAACACCCGGTATATTATTAAATTTTTGAATTCACCTTAAAATTCTAGAGAAAATTTGTCTCTTGAACTAACACTCGATTTTGTACCGTTTTTGTAGAATTTGTAATTTTTTAAAATTTTTAACAAATGGTTAAAAATTAAAAATGAAATTTTTGACTAATTATAAGATCACTGTAAAAGGAAGTTGTGTGAGTGTATCACACCAGATTTTTACAGATGTTTTCTAGTGTAATATTGTTTGCAGCTTTTTCAGTTCTGCATCAGGTAGAATTCACTGCAAAACTAATGTCGTCTGCTTTAGAATTACACTCAGCTAACATGCGGAATCTTCTAGTTTAAAATACGAGGTTGTACATTGGAAGATTGCACAAATATACATACTTATCTTACACTCCTAAAAATGTAAGTTACAAGGTATAGACTTAATGGTAACGATCTCTATTTATTTTTTTGAAGGTGTACATAGCTTTGAAATATGATACTTACATATAATCGTTGGTTCTCAGCCAAACTGTAAACACAATATTCAAAATAATACTGAAACTAACATTTTACTAGTGTAACGTGTTTCTTATTAAATTTAGTTTTTAATAGCTTTCTTAGTATGAAAAAGTCCAACCGATCTAACTTATCATTTCTAAAAGACAAAGGAAGTATTGTAATCGCGAAAAGATCACCTTTCGAAATTTCTCCAGATCTTCACGTTTCAGGGTCCCTAGATGACGAAAAGCAGGTTTTCTCAATTCTCTCAGTCTGTCTGTTTGTCTGCCTGTTGGCGGTATAACTCAAAAGCTATTTGTTGGAGGAAGACAATATTTTGTATACACATTATATATGCACCTAGAATGAAACCGAGAAAATTTCAGACAAATATATACAGGGTGAGCACCGTAAAAAAATAAAATGTTGTTTATTTTTTACTTAACTTAGCAATAACTATAAGTAATAATTTGTACATAGCGCAGGCTTTATTCTTACTAAAAATGGCTTCCAATAAATACAGAATAAATGTTGAAGGATACAAAAAGGAGCAACAAATTAGTGTCTTACTTAATATAGCTGCAACGCAGGAATTCGAAGGGTCGGTACTCTCATACGCGGTCCGTCTGCCATTCGAATTTGACCACGGGTAACGTTTTTTTTTATTTGAAAATTTATTTAATTTATTAGAAACGTGAAGGTATTTTTACTCCTAACTTAATTTGATTTTTAAAACAATTTAGTGTCACAATTTCGACGAGGGAAGTTCTGGGTAAAACCTTTTACAAATTTTTTCAGTTATAAAATTGAAGGCAGTTAACGTATTGCAGGATCTAACGTAGTAAGAATTTAAGGCGGATAAAATTATAGCGTTGTATTATATGCCCGTGTATTGATCCTCTAAAAGCACATTTTGTGGTGTAGGTGGGCAACCACGACCACCATTTATTGCGCTAGCTAAAGCTTTAGGTAAGCACCCACTTTGTGTTATAAGTTAATGCTTAAGCGTGGGTGGTAATTATTTTTAATGCAGCTTATTGTAGCGATAATGAGAAAATCTAAATGTCTTCCTTAAGGTTATATATTTGTGCTAGAGTAGGCATCGTGTTGGATTATGGCACACCTTATAGAAAAGGTAGAAAGTTTCACATTAAATGAAAAGGTAATTATAAAGTTTTATTAAAATTTCTCCGTAATTTATATTCTGCTCGAGAATTTAATATTACTCCTGTTCTCAAGTTTATTTTAGGAAAGAGTTGCCTATGGAAAATATATTTAGAAGACGGATTTTATTTAAAACATAACGCCCCGATTTCCTGGTGTACAGTCGTAAAATATTTAATATAGCAGTATACACAAAGAATAAGCAAATTTCATTGTCAAAGTTTTTAAGCTTAATTTTAAAGGAAAGCAATCGTTGCAAAGGTCCAAGAAAAATAATGAACTAAAGTTTCCGGGCAGACTGGGAAGTAGAATTCGATGAAAGATTTTGCTTTCCCTTCCATCGTATCCTTCGCATTATTTTAAATTATTTCTAGAAACTCTTGATCCTCGCAGCTGTGCACACCAGCCCCATATAATCGTGGATGTTAACAATTACAAATTAGCAGAATGCAAATTAAACCCGTGGTAATGTCGGTTTTCAACGTAATGAAGCGTTCGTATTTTGCATTCCTCGCAATGAATTAAGTTATTTCAGAATGTCAAAATTTAACGTTGCGCTATTCTAGTTTATGTTGGTAGAAAGACCGCAAACGGCCAGCATTTGTGCAACAACTGCTAGCATAGATGAGATAGGCTGTAGATGAACGGGCACGCTATTTTAATTGTTTCAAATGGCTTTCTAAATTTATTTGTTCTAGCTTTGTTTTAAAAAACAGTAAAGTTAATGGTAAAATTAAATGTGAGGAATAACTTTCTTGTTCTAGAGGTCTTTAAAAGTATGTCCACGCTTTTCTAGATTTTTTTTTATTTAATAAACTAATTATGTTTGTCACATTCAGAGTTAAAATAGTAAGAAGATATTGATAACTGTTAACCGTATGTACATTAACATTATTAATATTTAAGTTACTGGCCCAGCCAATTGGTATATCTTTCGTGTAATTCCTGGTATCACATTTTATTCCACACTTGCAACGCTGATCTTGTATTCTATAGTTTACAATTAATTTATGAATTTAAATACCGGTGTCTCAGATCGAGAATGGGTAACTGTTATTTTTTTTTACTGTATGGTACTATTAAAACTGAAATAGGGTCCAGTCATTAGATCATTTTTAGAAACATTCAATCTCGGAGTTATAATTTTGGGATATAGTTTAAAACTCGGCGCTCTAAGTAAAATTCCAAGGTTTTGAATTTGGTGGGACGCCGCTCGTGACGCCATTTTGCAAACATGATGGGAAAATCGGCTTTTGGGAATATCTACTTTTCTGTTAGCCATACTACCAAAATACCTATGATCATTCCTACCAAGAACGTCACTTCCGACAACTTTTGCTTAAAATATTATTTTAAGCCTAATGGATTCTGAGCTACAGCACCGCAAAGTGAAGCTCAAGACGAAAAATATTCAATTTAACAGTTTTTTCGATTATTATTGATTGAAAATTATGTTTGCATAAAGACTAATTATTATTGTCATGTCAATACTATCACAAGATTTGGGGGCTCAGGTAGTCGTGCCGTGTTACTGAACATTTGGCCTTTGTGCTCCTCGAACTTTGTTCGAATAGAATCACTGGCTCCCAGAGACAAGAATTTCACTTCAGCTATATGCTTTTTTGTAAGAATTCGGCCGTTAGATGTGGGGTTCGACACGATTACCTGAGCCCACAAATCTCGTGATGGTCTGGAAGTTATTGGAAAATAATAATTAGTGATAATGAACACCATTTCCAATCAATAACCACTGAATAATTTGTTGAAAACAGATTTTTTTGTCTGGCGCTGCTCTAGATCCAAATCTATTTAACTTAGAAAAAAGAATGCGTTAAACAAAAGGCGTTGCAAATAACACTCTTGCTAAGAGTGATAAATAGTATTTTGATCATATATACAACACAAACGTAGATATTAAAGAAAAGTTTTTCCACTATTTTCCCATGATGTTCCCCCAAATTGGAAAATTATTATTAGAGAGCCAAATTTTAAAATATATTCTACCATTATAACTCCAGGAGGTAATAGACAACTGAAATAATCTTTGTTCTATGGCATTAGAATTTGAGGTTTTGAAGAGACCTTGCAGGGGAGTGATGTTGGTTGTAAGAGAAGACGATAAATGTGTGCACAACATTTAAATAGAAGAAGCAAGAGCTATATTAATAAAAAAAATATAATGCAAGCCAGTGTGCATATTCAGGGTGTTTAATTTTCAATGGCACTGAATGGAACTTTATTTTATTGTTCGAGACAAAAGGAAATAGTTCGAACACTATGCAAGTTTTCGAAAATAATACGACAAAAGAAATCGAATAACTCATTTGGTTCTCAAGCTATAGTCGAAGAAATTAAAATTTCAACGTTTCAATTCAACAGCTCAGTTCATTTGTTCAAAGCACATGTTTTTTCTACCTAAATCAGTACAATCTACTTGAGTTTTTTAGTTCTCTACAATAAGAATAAGTAATCACGACAAGGCAAATATACATATTTAACAGACGCAATGGTAAATAATAACAAATTGACGAACCAGATTCCAAATTAGATTTTTTTCTACGATCGTGTCAAAATGACAGCTTTTGCAAAGTTTCTAGTGTCAAAAGTGACGTTTATAGCACTCTTAATATTAGCGCTCGAATTACGTCTTTTTAACACCTTGCCATTGGAGAAGTGTTTTAATAATTTATTAAAACACGCTTTGCCGTAAGTTTGAATGTCAAAATAACCTAGAATATCTAACAGAATGTGACGGAAAAGGTGTCGCCGAACTAAGTTTTTATATTTCTGTTACGATCGTAGAAAAAATAGCGTACTTATACACTAGTATCATAATATACCATTATGCAAGTATTATGATTGCGAGGCATGCAAAAAGTGAATTTGAGTCATATTTAAGGGTGATCCACATAAGCGTTTAATTGCTAATTGTAATAAATATCAAAAATTAATGCAAAATGAATTTTCAAATATAGAGGGTGTTCCAAAATTAGCCTGCCAAACTTTAATAGCAAATTCTAGAACCGGAAATATTAAGAAAACTTTATATAACCACAAGCCGAAAAACCCTTGGTTTTCCAGATACAGGGTGTTAAAGGTATAGTGCTGAGGATCGTTTTTGTTTAGTATTTTCGAAACGTCCAAAGATAATTATTTGCACTACACTTTTAACACCCCGTATCTGGAAAACTAAAGGCTCTTCGGTCGATGGGTATCTAAAGTTTTCTTAATATTTCCGAGTTCTAGAATTCGCTATTAAAGTTTGGCAGGCTAATTTTGGGACACCCTGTATAGCTTATGAGGTATAAAAATCTAGGAAAGGGTTAGGGCAATTTAATGTCGCAGTGATATTAAATCCTATTTCAGCAATATGATTAGAATTTCCAATTCTCTAATTTAAAATCGTTTCAACAAATGTTATCAATTCCAGTTGTCCATTTAATGTTATTTGCTTCACTTGAACTAATTAGATTGAATAAGTTTTAGAAAAAAACTTGGTCTGGTAGTTTCTAGATAATTTCATTAAAACAATTGTTCGAAAGACGTTGTATTAGACCGACGTATCTTTCAGAAATAAATGTAAAAATATTTCGAAGCAATTGAAATGAAGTTATACATTACTGGCATAGTGTCAGTGAATGTTGGTTATGATAAATAAATTCAGCTTTCGAGTATAAAGTGAATTCAAATGGTTGATTTCTTCGATTATTAAAAAAGTTTTCGACAAAAGATAATTTGAGCAACGGGTTATCAACATAAATCATCTAGAAAAGAACAAAAAATAATATAATAGTGGACGAATTCTAAGCAGCAAATTGGTTGGAGAGTCGGAAATTAGGTGTCTAAAGATACTGTGGACTAAAGAAAAGGAAAGAAAACGTGTTTAAACGAGGTTCAGAAATCGCCAGAATTGCAGAGACATTGCAGACTGAAGCGTCGGTACTTTTTGCATCGACAGACGAGAGATTAGAATTCACTACTGAGAGCCAAGCAACACTTCCCAGAACATAGTAATTAAACGGGACCGTATTTTCTTGTTTTCTTTTTACATTTCAACAGTTTAAATGGAAGTATGTTTCCTTTTATTATCAATAAAAAAAATTAACAGCAGTTAGTGAGGCCACAATAATTCGAGTAAATTTGATCCCTGAGAGAACCGAGAATTGTTTAATTCAACTACAAGAGTTGCATTAAACTTTACTAACCCAATGTAAATAAGAGTCTTACTTCTTAGACAAACAAAGTCTATGGCGATATAAGTTGAATGTTACATAGCTTAGCAACAACTCGTTATAGTATGATCTTAATGTACATATTCCCCTGCTAATTATTTATTATTAATTACGCATAAAATGCGTAGTTGATTAATCTGAATTTTACACCGTACCTACCATAAAAATTAATCCACTGAACCAGAATCTTGCTGTACACCGAGGGCTACACTTGCTGTACCTGTAATTAATTTGCTTATTTCTTAATACTTAGGAAAACAAAAAGATATTATTTTGTTTTGTTTTTAATATTAAAATTTGCATGTGACTCAAAAGTTGAAACGAATTCTTTCTTTCTCATGGTCATGGAAATTCAAATAAATTGTTTGGTTTACGCATATATATAATACACATATATTGCTAGTAGGGCCTGGAAACGTCAGAAAACATTACGGCGCCGACATAGTCTCACTTAGAGTATAACGCGTCTCGTGCGCATGCGTGAGAATTCGAACTCCGCCTTTAGAAGCGAATTTTAAACTTGACCACTTCCCCATTGGCCGGACGACGCCGCCGCGCTTGCACACAGCTCATCATTATACATTGAAGAGTTGGTTGTCTGTCTCACTTCCTTGGCCAGTTTCCCACTCATAGCCGCTAGCAATATAGTAAGTATTAGATATATGGGTTTACGTAAGCTAGACAAGAATTTACTTTTCAATACGCAACCCGCGTTCCGGAATATGGCTGCCAACGACCAAAATGCAGCGTCGTTCTGTTACACTTATCTACTGTGTTCTATGTGGTACACGTGCTTTGGGCTTATTAGGAAGACTTCATACACTTAGTTATTTAGGGGAGTTCAAGTAAAATAGAAAATTTCACAGCTCAAATCAACCTAAACACTAATTTCGACGCTTTGTATCACGAACACAATTTTATATTTTACAACAGATGTTTACACAACATTAATTTATAAGTATTAATATCGCAGTATCTAATTTTGAATTTAAATTTGTAGGTGAAAGTTTCAAGTTAATTTCAAAAGTAAAATCAGAAGTGACAAAAAGGTGACGCTCCAGGACCGTTAAAATCCTTATATACCCCTTGAGGGTTTCTCGTCCTAAAACGTATATCAATTGTTGAAAGCAAAAATCCGATTGGCTTACATTACGTTAAGCCATAGTTGATTGACTGATGCATATGTATTAATTAATTCTCCCAGTAAATTTGTCAATTATGCTAACATTTACATGCGTACGTTGAATCAGTTGAAGCGTCGATGAGTAATTCACCTATCGAGCCTTTGTACTGATGTTCGCCGCTGCCAGGTCAAGGAACTCCAAGATTCACCCCATTGACGTCCATGCGGGTTTGTTACCGAAACCACCAGCTTGACCCAGTCACCTATATCTGTCGAAAATGAACCAAGATGTGGCTATGCATGTAACTGAGAGTTTGATTTATAATTGCTAGCTTTCAACGTGGTTACTGTGTTTTCAGAAAGGTTCAGCTTCGCCCGTGACCAGCTCCAGGCATGCCGTGATGAGTTTTACTGGCTCTGAATAATTGTTGCTTCTACTCGAGCTTACTGGAAATTGTATCGACCCATATTGCTGTCTCGGAGATGTGCTACTTGGCTCCTCAAGGTCGTCTGATTCCACCAGCGCTTGGGATATGTGCTGCGTCACCTAAAATTGGCTTTGTCAGTGTGCTGTGCCGATGAGGGAATGGAAAAAATACATCCCGAACCTAATCGTATGCCGGTCACCTATGTTCGCACTTTGAAACTGGACGCACTGTTACACTGTTTTAATCTGTCATGTAATACGTACTAAATTAGTCTGCTCGTTGGTGTTTTAGATTCATTGAAGACTACAGCCTAGTGATGTTTTTTCAAATAATTTGTGATATATTAATATTTTGGACTTGTGAAATTTGAATTTGTTGTATTTATTTTTGACTCGAAACATTTAATTTAACATTATAAATCTTAGTCATTAAACCCCCTGCTAATTATGTTTTAATCCATTAATCATTCGTGTATATTTGCAAAATGTTCCTTTTACGTCGTACTTTTGCTTGGTAAATTAGTGTGTTGGCTGTAAACAGTTTGTGCTCTAATAAAAAACAGAAATATTTTTCTTATTTATGTACCTTGCATGATTGTGTGCTGTAGTTGTACGACAATCTTTCGTAACTAGAAGTGATGTAGCCTGTAATTGGCACGAGGTGATTGCTCACCCAGTATTGTTAAAAAATTCTTGTTATTCTTATTGCTATATGTGTGTGGGCCAGTAGCACCCAGATTTTTTAAAATGTGCGCTGGTCTGACTTTGGTAGTACGCAACTACGAAGAGTGGTAGCTTCCAGTGAAAAAGCGGAACACAACGGTGGGAGCCGAAAAACAAAAGCTGGACGACTCAAACGGCATCCTAGGCGAGATTCGAGCCATAGTCTTTTCACCTGGGACCATCACTCGTTTAAGCGTGAAGGAAATTCAAAAAGAATTGTTAAACAGGGCAGTAATGACAGGTCGTTACCCTTAAGCGTATATTTGTGCAAGAAAATTACCGAGTAGTTTGAAAGGAGGCCAAGTGTGAACGCCGACATCTTCGACTGTGCCCGTTACACTTCAGCAACCGTGAAAGCTTTTATAAAAGACCATGCAATTGGTTAGCGCATAATTTTAAGGACTAATATGTCGTAGAAGTGCATTATTATGCCTTATTTAAATAGTTAGATATATATATAAACATTAGCTAACAGTTAGGAAACTGGGTGAATTTTTTATGGAGTGGATGTAATAATTAGTGGATTTTTAAAAATGTTAATCGTAACTAATTTTTCTTTATTACTATCCTCTGTTACCCCAATACAGTAACTTGGATCTCGGTGTGTGAGTTTCAGATACCAAAAGGTTATCTACGGTCGAGGTAGGTTAGAGAGTTACATGGATAACAGGTGAAATACAACCGGGAAAAATTATATCAAACTATTGGGCACCTTCCAAAAGCAACTGCCACTCAGTGGCGTTATAGTGGTAAACATGGTATTTTGTTCCTCTTGTTACTAAATTACGTGAACTTTATAATATCTGTAAGGGGTTATTTTTATTGGATAATACCACAAATATTATCGAGTGCTTTGATTCTCTGAAGGGTTGTGGAATTGTTAGTATTTATTAAAATGACATTAAATGTGTAGCAATTTTGCTTCTTAATTTCTCATCTGTTTAGTAAATAATTAAACTAAAGTAAAAATGTGTTTTTTCTTAACTTATACACTTAAATTAGAAACATCATCTTGTTCGATTAGTAACACGCACAGTCTGTGCAGTTTCTAGCGTCACTACACAAGTTACCCTAGATGATGTTATTAGACGCAACCCAATTGCCACGTGTACGAAAGCGAATTATAATCCTGTTGTTCTTCCATTTGGTCAGTTGCTGAAGAGTTGATAAATATTCCGTACTCGATCTTTTTCAGAAATGTTGATCTAGCTGGCACACTCGCTCCTAACTAGACAGAAGGTTTGTAGGTGCTTCCAGAAAATTCTCTTCTGGAAGAGCCGATAAGGAATCTCCGATCAAAAAATGCCCAGGAGTGAAAACTGTTCGGTCATTGGGATTATTGGGAAATGGTGTTAAAGGACGTGAATTTAGACGAGCTTTTATTTTTACAAACACTGTATACATTTCTTCAAACGTGAGTTTGACATCACCGACAAATTTTCGTAAATGTCTTTTGGGGATCCCGCAGGAATAAGTGCCAGGTGGTGTTTTCTTCTAAGAGTGACTTCTTAATTTTTAGCAAATTTTCGGCATTTGCGAGAAAATACTGCAGATCAACCAACCCATCTTTTTTGCTCCGGCGAAATTGGTTCCATTATTAGAAGTGTGGGCGAAATAAATCTTTTTAATGTGTTTAGAAAACTTTCGCCTGTCAAGCTACTCACTAGCTCGAAACGGCTTTTGTGGTAAAATAAACTAAAATTGCAAGTTACTCCTTTATTACACCCTTTGATAGTCGGGTGCCTCCTTTTAATAAAAATTGTTCAGCACACTCTATTCTGCATACATTTTTGGTTACTTTAGTCGCGGGTTACCACTTTTGTGGTTTGCGCCACTGGAACCATTATGTTGTTTATTACTGCGGAATTAAGTTCAGTAAAATCCAACCGTTTGTGGATCTCAATAACATCCCTTTTTATTTTTGTAGAACACACGAACAAAATACAACATATACAAATTCGATAATATTAATTTAAAACACAAATGCGAATTTGAGTAGCCTGATTCCCGATACCAAATTAATTATTAAATAAAAGACATTAGAATATGACCACGTCTCGACTTTGCTTCAAAATGGAACAAGTCGGTATATGCCGAAAACGTGATATTAAGTCACAGAAAAGTATAAGTGATAAGTGATGAACCTTAAGTGATCGAAGGATCTCGAAAACTAAGCTACTACTTTAATATACGGTGCTCCTGAATGGAAGATACATTTCCTATTATATTGAGTACAATAGGATTGTTCAGCTCTATTGTAGCACAAGAGGTTGAAATCGTCGGTGGAGAAGACTTTTCCTTTTCGGGCGTTTACAACTATATTGTTGACAGGGCTGACTTTCCCTTTTCGTCTGGTGTATTCTTATTTGGGACAAAAAGGGTGCATCGAAACAGTTTTAGGGAGTTAGTTTTGATTGTTCAACTCGACGACACAAATCACATTTGACATTACAGATGTTTCGTATTTCAGGCGTATAATTGATACTTTCTCAAAACTGACACAACGCGAACTCCACCTATTTATTAGTTGATTTAGCACTGTAATTTAGTGTCACATTTTAGTTTATGGCCGTCTCTTTCACGACAGGAGTTTTCAGGTCATTTATCAACGCTACGCTATACATTGAGGGGTCTAGATTGTAGAATTTTATATTGTGGTAGATTCCCATTAACTGCTGCGTTGTAGTGGGGTTCGATTTAAAACTTGAAACGCAGTTACTAATAACTTTTCGTACAGCATTTCGCATTCTCAACCAAAATCTTAGTTGAATTAACGACATCGGTAATTATGGACCCGCTTGTTAATGTTTTACATGCTGACACCGACTAACTAGGTTTGTAAGTACATGTGAGGTAGGTAACAAAATTGTATGGTGTTTCTCATCGGGTACAGCTGCATGATTTAATCTGACACCCATCCTGAGGACACCCTTTTTCTCTATAAAGGGGTTTAGCAGCGATATCCTGCTCTTGCGACTTATGGAATTATTTTTTTTGCATATCTTGAAGTTTTTGGTAATATTGGGCCAGGTTAGTTTACCGTTGGAGGGCACCTTCTAGTTCTATTAGTGTGAGATTTCTGGTAAATCGCAGGTCCTTGGTAGTTCTTATACCACATATAAAGCGTAGAAAGTTATTATCCTTGTGAATGGTGAGTACTTCACAAACAATGAAACTTCTTCCAAACTGGCTAAGGCCGCTACAATTTTTCGTTTTTCTGGTAGCTCTTTGGTCTTAGTATTAAAATAGTGTAGAACTGGGCATTCACTTGCATTTTGAGAGAGCCAAATTGGTCCAGTCTACCAGATATGACACTTTTGCAATTGAATAAGCTGAATACCTATTGAAATTAAATCTGCAAGATTGTCAAATGTACGAATGTGCGGCCAAGAATACTGATTTCTTGAATTTATTTATTGAATGTGTGATACTCGATTATCAGTGAATGTCTTCCAGGTGCTGGGGGTTGCTGATAGCCATGTTAGTGTTATGGAATCTTAATCTCAGCCCTGAGTCGACTGGAAATAATTGAGCTAGAAATAGAGCTCCACATAATTCAAGCTTGGGTAATGTGATCTTCTTTAGTGGGGTTACTCGAGATTTGAAACACAACAGGCGTGTGGTGACGTTTCCGTGGTAATCTTCTGATCTTATGTATTCGCAGGCACCCTAACATTTTCGGACGCACGGCCAATACCGTAAAGGTTGAGAGTCCTGGGAAAATTGTAAACCACTCTTCGATCTAGTGAATGTTATTTAGAACTACACATTGATCTCTATATCGTTTCTAGGTTGTATTTAGTTTGATTGGAGGTAATTCATCTCACTCGAGTCCTTGCATTAACTGCTGCACTATTAATTTTGTTGTTATGGTAACAGCTCCAAGTAAACCAAGGGGACCATCAATACTGCCAACAGCGTATAAAATTATTCTTTTGGTTACTTTGTTTCTGGATTTGTCTGCCTTTTGGAATACTGTAGCAAATCCATCCATAACTACCGTAACGGTTTGTTCTACTTGTTATTGTCGAGAAACAATGCATTTGCCTCTATGCTAAACTGGGACCTTGTCTAAACATTTACCTTCAAATAGCAGCCTATTTTCGTGATACAAAACCAGCTTGCTGTAATACCACAATGAGACCATTTCTAATGGTGATTACTTCTTGAATGGAATCTTCTCCAAGTTATCCGTCGTCTCCATAACAATCCCTTAAAAATTATACGTGGTGCATCAGGGAAACCATCTTGTTGTTCAACGGCCAGATGGCGTAGACAGCGAAGTGCTAGAAAAGCTGTGCAAGCTGTTCCATAGGTGTCCGTCATTAGCTGAAAAGTCGATACTGGCTTGCCCTCCAATCTTCTCCAAAGTATCTTTTGTAAATTGACGCCTTCCTCGTTGACACTTATTTGGCGATATATTTTCTGAATATCCGCTGTCAAGGTATATTTGGGAATTCAGAACCTTTACGTCTTTTTAAATAGCAGGTCCTATCAGTAGCATGTCGTTTAATGGTAGACCACTGGATGTTTTTGCTGAGGCAAATACAACTTTAGCTTAATTGCGGGCAGCTTGTCGGCTCGGCTCCGTTGTGCGCTCACCGTTCTACCTGGACCAGAAACTTAGCAAAACCTTTTTTACATTAAACAATGTGTTGTATTAATATTTGGTAAAATCAACCCAACAAAGAATATGTTTAATATCCACGTCAAAACCTGATTTATGAAAGACCAGCTCAAGCACAGAGGTGGATGAGGGGCAACATGGCAAAATAATGCAGCAGTTTACTCAATCGTTAGAAATAACGTAAGTTTAGGCCGCTAGGTTCCATGATTTACCTTGACACATCACGCTGCACCATATAGGGGTAGCAGAGATGCGACATAGGATAGGCCGTAAAGATGTAGTTAACATTTAAGAAAAGAAGAGCTACTGCTAAACTTAGAGAATACATTTATTTAATAAATGATCCTTAATACGCCAAAAGGTATATCCTCATCTAAAGATTAAAAAAACCGTTACAAAAAAATCAAAGAACAAATAGTCTACAGGAATTAGACAAGCACAAAACTTGCTTGACTAGATAAGAGCGCTCGCAATCGGTCCAGGGAAGTATAAAAACACCTAATCTAGTGGCACTGGCTCAGAAAGGAAACTTAAAAACATGATTTACGTATCTTGCGGCACAACGATGCCTCTCCAAACGAACGCGGGTACAGATATGGTACAGTTTATTGCAATAGAAAAATCACAAATCTTTCGCGCAATCGTTGATTGGCGCCCGTATACGAGTATATCTATGAATCTACCGTTTACTATTCCTCTCCAATATAAATACAGAAATTTCGCAATACAAATGGAAATGTGGTAAACAATTTTTAATTTGGTAAAAAAGTGGTGGTTCTTTATTAGTCCAAAAAGTATAATCAAATTTTAAATCTGTAGCGTGTTTCTCCCAAAATGGACATGGCCTGATGAGTTATGTATTTAATTCGCAGGAGCAGAAGCCTTGGACACTGGACACGCGAAAGGTTGGAACAAAGGGAAGCCTGACCATGCAGCTGCAAATTGCGTGGAAAATTCAGATAAGTTCAGGGCGCACTCGTGGTGTCAAGTGGGAGGAACAGCGACATGTGGCTACTTCAATATCCGCTAATTTAAAGTAGATAGCATGACAAACGTGTGATTAGTGGTACAAAATGAAAAAGGCAAGAAAAATGAGGAAAAAGAAAAATCTAAAGATACATTTGATAGAGCACTGGAACACAGGAAAGTAGAGATAGCAATTTTCTATCTGAGATTTTGAGCGGCCAGTTAGTGTTCTAGTTTCAAATACTACCAAATCCTGAATTAATCAGACGGGTACAACAATTTACCAAACCAATGCAACCAAATTTGAGCCAAATTATTGACGAATTTTTGGGATAAATTTGCACACAAAGATTCATTTAAAGGAGCTCCGAACAAACATTTTATAGCTTTGGAAGTAAAACTAAGACTACGAAAAATGTCCAAAAAGGAAAATAAAAACTGGAAAATACCTCTACTCAGAAGTTGAATACGGAAAATTGTCTAAAAAATTAATGCAAGTTGCGAATACAAAATTACCAAAAACTAGATAGAAGCCTAAACTGCACTATAACATTTCAAGTACCGAATGCATAGGCGAAATAATAAATAATATTTGAGGTTCGTAACAATTCCTCTGAAGAAATATTATGATATCGCTTTTCGTAACGGTTTGGACTATACATAATTATTACTAAGGCACAATGGTTATTACTTATTAATGACTGTACAATTAGCATTTGACACAGAATGATAGTGGCAATATTCAGTTAAAAAATTTTAAAATTTTCTTTGGTATTTGTGATCTTGTGGATCATGTAACAAGTAATGATAATAAAGTATAAACTACTAAGAATAAGTGGTGAAAGTCGTATTTTCTAGATGCAACGATATCAACTGGGTAAATACTTCGTGTAATTTTATAGATATCACAATATAAGTTCTACGAAAGAACTAACTTAAGCAACTTACAATATTTAATTAAGACGTTAAGATTAACCGGCTAGCAGATTAAGATTGGGTCGATTTAATTATTCTTTAGTATGAAATTGGCCTGGAAGCTAGATGAAACAAAACACAATTAAGTAATTCATTAATTTAAAGAACGCAAGAAACATATAAGTAATAAATATAACTGTACCTAGAAAGTGGGGATGCTTACCTTAATTTCGTCGTTTTTGATAAACTTTTATTTATTTTCTGTGTTTTTTTCTTGTTGAAAATGTGCGAATCTACTGTCACGTTTTAGCTAAAAGGGGAGTTCAAATAAACATTATTCTGGAAAAATCATGTTAAGCTACAGTTCGAATTTTTCCATGCCATGACTCCAACAGGAGGAATTCGCCCGAAATGTGCTGACAAGAATGCTTTGTTATTTTCACATGTGTGCTGCCACACAGTTCACAGCGAAAGGGTCCAAATCCCTAAATCAGGAAGATTGGAGACGGGCACACCGATAACATCGCAAGCAAGCGTGACTAGAAATTACAAATTGTGTTGTTTTTATTGGTTTAATGCTTACCACAGCTGATTAAGCTAATATAAAAACATTATTGCTTGGAAATACCACCCTGAATTAAATAAAACTTCCTTTCTTAAAATATCAGGTAAAATATGTATTTAAAATCATGTTTTACCTTTCACGGCTGGTCGCTATTTAATACTGTTTTTATAATAAAATAGCTCCTGGATGAGCTTTGGGAACAATTTCCAAAGAACGTAGTTGGCATACTTGATACAATAGTTCTTGGAAGAAAAATCATAGAGGCACAGCGTGTGGCGAATATTTAATAGTATTATATTTCGAAGCTGGAAATTATCTGAAGCAGGTCAGGAAAAAAAGGAGTTTATTATTCTTCAACAAACGTCAGTTTCCGCACAATTCCGCTACCTTAGAATTATTCAATGCTGATAGTATGTGCCCAGAAAGAATAAACTGTAGAATGTTTTTGTAAACGTAGGCTCAATCTGCAAAGTCGCTATATTTTACACAATACATGATATTTTTTACATTTTGATTAGAGCAGCAAGATATTCAAAATTAATAATAAAGTATTAAATTTACATTCTAAAATATAGTTTGTCGTTTGATTGGCTTCAGATATGTATATGATATCTAGAAAACGTAGCAGAAAGTATTAACAAAATTATAATAATAATTTAGAATATTTATTCCAGAATTGAAGATATTACCGAAAGGGTTTGTTGATAATCGTTTACAAGAAAACTTGGTTTATTATTTAAAGGGATTAAAGTGCTTGAACTGTCAATGTACTTCATGCATAACGTAATTATGTTTAGTTAATCATGGCTATAAACTTCCTAAAATTAGAATGGCTGCTATGTACTGTTTTTTGAAGGTAAATTTATTGTTTAACTACGTATGGTTGAAGTAATTATAAATGTGGCCTTCAGTTTGAAAATTTTATGTTCTATTCAAGATGAATCGATTTCATCAATATGAACGGATGCTAATCCAATTTTTAATTGTAATATGGGGCAAACAATTATAAATAATTAACGTATCGATGCTATTTTCACTTTTTGGATAGGCCCGTATATATTATCTTGCATTGCAGTGCTAGCATCTGCATAAATTTATAAAACAGACATTAAAAATGTATTAAATGTATGCCTTGCTTGTTTAAGCGTTATTAAGAACTGCATCTTGTCGACGCTCGAACAAGTGATAACGAACTCGGGGCCGCTATGCGCAAAACTACGAAGAGTCAACCCTCGCGCCGCCTCCCACCTGTCCTGAGTCCTAATCCTGTCCAGTCCAGATCTTGAGTCCAACAAACTGAAGCATAAACTAACCTGCTAACCTTGAATTTGACATAGACTTACAGTGCCACCAATGCCATGTAAACAGAAAGTTGGGAACTTCGATTCAATTTATTAATCATATTAAATATTGTATCAAGTGATAAGCGTTCTTTGTATTTTGGGTTGCATTCACCTTTTGGTCAGAAGTAACCCAATTATGACTAACCATGTATAGTTAAACATAGTATATCTTTCTAGTAATTATTTGGTGTTTTCCCGTTTGTGTATATTTGAGTTTGATCTAACCCTGCCTCCGATGAAAGTTTACCCGTCATAGCCCACTCGTCCGAATCCAACCTAAGCGGAATGGACATGAGTAGTGATATCACCGCAAAAATTATCTACTTAACTTTGACTAAGAATGGCATTCGAGGGACTATTCAATAAACCAAAGTACTTTTTCAAATTTGTTTTTAGTAGATCTAGCAACCAACTACGCAATCTCTATAGTGACAGAACACTAATATTGACTTTTTCTAATAAAAATCACATTTGATTAAAATATTCAGTAATTATATCCCTAGTGCATTCTGTATATTCGAGTATTTCTAGAGAACGCGAAGCGGGAATATTGCAACACTATTCCTCGAAGAAATGTCATCCTTTGCATACCACACTATTCAATAAAAAAAATGTTTTCTTTCTGAAATTTCTTGTGTACCTAGCTGATTTGCTCTTCTACTCGCAAATAATCGATATTGCACTTGTGCAAATACCCGAGTATTTCACTAGTGCTAAATAGTCGCTGTGTTCGACTCTGATTGGTTCAAATTTTGAAAATTGATTGATGGGATTGGTTTATATTATATGAGGAGAATAGTCACTTGAATACCTTCTAGGAAGATATATCCGCTGATATTTTTTTTGATCGGTCAAGAAACGTCAAATTCTGAATTTTCATTGGTCACTTTATGACAGATGACAGGTGAATTGAATAGTCACTGTAAGACGTTGCGATAATAGTACATTGTGTATCTAGGACGAAAAGCGTAACATTCCCAGACGACTGTGAATATTGTTGGCTGAGGCGAATGCCGATCCGAACAACACAGGAGTCTGGGAATGTTGCTTTTTGTCCGAGATACACATATTATTTTTCCGCCGGTCGATAGGAGTAATTAAAAAAAAATAGGAAATAGTACTCGAATATTCCCTGCCTTAGCCGGGAATATTATTCTTGTACAGTTTTATTGTAAATTACCTAGCAACGGCTAATGTAATGGAATGTTTGAATTATTCCTGTACAGTTTTATTGTAAATTACCTAACAACGGCTGAGGTAATGGAATGTTTGAATTTGCTCAACAAAATTTTGTCAATAATGTGTCAGTTCTAGTACAATTGGCGGAAAAAACATTTTCGCACCGTTACATAAACTAACCCCTCCATTTATTTCAAGGTTATCTATTTCAACATAAAACTCATCTCGATATATCAAATTACACCAAATCTACTTTATTTTTGAGCTCATTCAGTCATCTAATCTGGGATCTCTGAAAGTGCTTTCAATTCCCAACTCTCATACCTATCGGAAAAATGAAAAACTGTCAAATTATTTTTTCAAACGTAACTTCTTTAGCAGCTGGAATTTATAAAATATGATAACACCCTTTTACATAAAATATTGTGGTAAAGTCTGATTAAATCCATAAAGCGTTTCGAATTTTTCAAGTTAATTTTCAAGGTAATACGCAAGAATAGTAAGAGGAACACAAAATCAAGTAAATCATGGTTACACTGCTTTGGTTTATCAGTGCTATACCAAAACTAGAACCATTAGAAGCAATAGGAACCGCCCCAGCACACAATTTCAGTACAGCGTAACAAACAAACATAAAAATATAGCAGATAGGTTAGTAACACATAAATTTAATTAATAAAAAATAAATTACCCAATTAACGGAGACCTTTATGAGTGTAATCCCATATGTGTTTATACCGATTTACCGGCAGTGGCGTAACTAAGATTTTGCTCTGGGGGGTGTTCTGGGAGAGTGATTTGACTTCTTGGCAGTGTAGACCACCAAGTTACATTTAAGAATTTACTAACTGATGTTGACAGACGTCTAGTTAAATTGGTGAACATAACTAGTGTGGCATTTTATTTGCTTATTAACCAAAAGAAGTCAGAAATAATTATTTGCTAAATATCTATTTATATAACTATTTATTTATAAACAATAAAATCATTACCATTGTATAGAGTTCTTAAATATTATAAGAGTTGAGACAACTCGGGAATAGATGCTGATTGGCTGTAATCCACTGCGCATGCGCAATACGTATCACTAGAAACGCGGCAAATTTAATCGATCCTATGGAAACAGAATCGTGACACTGCCAGTTTCAATGCCATAAAATTAGATAACTGAGTAATAAGATTTTTCTTACTTGAAAAACTATTTGAAAAACGGTATGTAAGCGTATTTTATTTTCCAACAAAAATTATTACCAGCGTACATACATCAAACAAGTAGAGACACTGATGCCAAATGTTGAAACCTGTCTATAGTACCTGGGACAGTAACCCGGGGGGTATTTCTAAGCTTGACTATCAGATGGCAGCACAAAGTTCTACCAACCAGAGCCCAGCTACTGGATCTGCTACCAAGCATATGTGATAAAGTAGTGGCGCCATCTGTTAGTATTATCGGAAAGTACCCCCCAGGAGCCGTTCAAGGTCATCCAAATCGGTATTTTGACATCAAAGAAACCGACAGTGAGTGTCTCTACTTGTTTGATTTATGTACGCTGTTATTACCATTAAGCCTTTATCAAATGGGTGTGCGTAAAATGACGGGTTGCTGTATTTTTTGAGGCATATATCGATGGGAACAAGGCTTCATATTGAAAAGTTTTCCAAAATATACCAAAACAAGATTGGTGTGGTTAAGGAACATAAATAGACCAAATTGGACACCTTTAACAGGATCCCGAGTTTGCGAAGTTAAATGGGAAAATATTCGCGTAGATGGGAAAATATTCGAGTAGATGGAAAAAGAAAATTAAAACGAAACGCCGTTCCAAGGAGTACATCCTGCAAGTGACGGGTTGTTGCATTTTTTGGCTTCAAAAGTAAATTCAAACGAAGCTTTATGTCTATTGACACAAGTTCCCAAAACCGAAAAGCAAAGAGCAGAATAGCTCAAAGATATAAGCAAAATCAACTGAACACCCACAAGTAGAACCAGAGTACATGTCAAATCCACTTTGATAGGAATCGGTGGGAAAAAGTGGGAAAACGAAAACTAAAATCCAGTGCTGTACCTACTTCGTTTATTTTGGCTCCACTCTTTATCAAAGATTATTTATATAGGATCCGTAGTAGATACGTAGATACCTACCAGTTTTCATAAATGCATTAAATTTACTATATTTTGACATTGTCAAAGTGACAAGTAATTAAATTCATAGGTGACACTTACTAAGAAAGGCAACTCTGGCCTTGCATGCTATGATTTATTTTCGGAACAAAATGGCCGTTGACATTTGCGTTGTCTCAACTCTTATCTATATAGGAACTCTACCATTGTAATACAACTTATAGTAGTAATCAGAGAGAACTAGATAAACCAGAGGAGACAGTAAATGCTAAATAATTGAGAGAATCAGCGCCTCTATGAATGACTAGGTCTTTAGGCCATGTTCTTTGGAGTCTTCTTTCGGCATTTGGTTGGGCAAACAGTTCTCTTATTAACTGGTTGCTAGGGCCGTACTGCAGTTTCTGTACTTTTTAGCAAAGGGGTTGATTACGTCTTGTACGTATGGGATGTTCAGGTCGTTGTGTATAGTTTGGTTACCAGGGACGAATTAGACGAATTTTAGTTAATCATAAAGCCTCTGGGGGGTGTTCCGACACCCATATCACTCCCCACAGTTACGCCACTAGATTTACGGTGTACTGGAGAAGTCGTAGTAACCATTTTATTTAATGCGTAGATTTTTTTACCTTAATAGTTAATTTTCCTTTAAATGTTGTTTCTCCAAATAATTTTTTTTTCAAAATTAATAAAAAGCATTATTGATAATACTGCTTTCTGTGGCTGTCTGCCTGAACCATAAGAAAAATATAATGTTACTAGGGTCTACTTGCTTTTTATGTTACCCATCTTGCTTTCTATCTAGTCTAGATTAATCGAGAAGTAAAGCTGAAATTATTCTGTATTTGAGAAATCAGAGTGAAAAGTGCTATATTTACCTTCTTCTTCTTCTTTCAGAGTGTAGGCATAAATGCTAAAATACCGTTCATAGGTTGGAAGCGATAAAAGCGATTTAAAAGAAATGTTAGAACTAAACCAGAACTTATAGAGGCTCAAATAGACATAACGAGATATAGGGCGCTCCATTTAAACAAATTATACTTATTTGAGGAAAACTTTTTTGGGGCACCTAGTATATGTAAAAATAATTTTAAAATGTGCCCTTTTCAATCCCATTAGAAAAACATTAATGAAACTTTTTATCGAAAAATAACTGAAAGTGTAATCAAGGACCGGCGCACTAAATGGACACACTGTATATTTACATGCGTAGAATGTGGCTATCAAAAAAAAAACTTGATAAAGATTTCAACGTTCTAAAATATTGTAAATCGAATCTGTTTCACTACAATATTCTACGTCAAAAAATATCTTAAGAGAGTTTATACATATTTTAAAGATCCCTACTAAGAAAGAAGTTATGCTTGGAGAAAGGAATTGCGACCTTTTCGTTTTTTCGGCATAAATAAAAAACTAAACTGTCGGATTTCCTTTTTAATTATTACATACTACCTAATGCTGCACTTTTTTGACTATTTAATAATGAGAGAGCTGTTCTGTTAAATGTTATTTATACAAAATATACAGACTTTCAATTTATACAAGTGTGTTTGTTATTATTGGGATCGATGGCCTGCTACTAACAATTAGCACATCAGCCCTCGTAAATAAATTTATTGAATAAGATGGTGGCGAGCTTTACCGTTGGAATTTTCCCGAGTTCTTGTCGAATATAGAATTTAATATTGTTACGGTCTTAACGTTCGGGCTATTTAAAATTATACGACAAACATGGGTTCAAATATTTATTTACACAATGAATTACTACGATTATTGTTTACAAGCACATGCGAGAATTATCAAGCAGATTACAAATTACTTTTAAACTACGGCACTATTTCTAACAGCTATTATTATTTATATCACTCTTAAACACTAACGATTATATATTTATTTATTTATATGTACACGCGTTTTTATTTATATGGGGGCTTCTAACAAGCCTCGACGTGAGTTCGAACTGCCGCAGAATTATTTCAGAACTGAACTGCGGGTCCGACGGCCGGGTATTTATATGGCCAATAATTTCCCTCCAGAAGCTTCCAGACAGTCCCGACACTCACTAGAAACTCCAGATAAAAGCATGACGCATTTGACCTCGGGCCCGTTCTCGGAGCATCTGTTCGAAGTGACTCATCGCGCACACCTGCTTCTAGATCGATCTGGAAGCCGTTCTCGCATTCGTTACACTGCCCCCGCCTTAGATCGTTCTGTCCCAGAACGAGTTGCGTCGGGTGCCTGTCTTCTCGCTCTTGTGGGGGTCCGATGGCGGTACTTGCAGGCGGTGCCCTTCTTGCACATGGACTGGCTGAAGAAGCAGCAGCCCACCGTGGTCTCCAGGCTTCGCAACAGCACACCTCGCTCTGGACGCCGGTTGTCTCTGGTACTGCCGATCGGTAGGCCATCAGGAACAGGTGCATGTACTGGCCCCAGTCACGCGGATGCTCGGAAACGCCCTTGGACAGATGCTTCTCCATGGTTCCGTTCATCCTTTCCACCATGCCGTCCGATTGAGTATGGAGGGCAGTGGTCCGGGTCTTGCGTATCCCCAGTAGCTTACAGACGTTCTGGAACGGTCCAAACTCGAAATTCCGGCCCTGGTCGGAATGTAACTCCAGGGGGACTCCAAAACGGCTGAAGCACTCCTTCACCAGAACATCAGCGACAGTACCGGTCTCTTTCTTCGGAACGGCGTACGCTTCGGGCCATTTGGTGAAGTGGCCCATGCACACCAAGATGTATTTATTTCCCGCTTCGGTCCGGCGATGTCAATGGCTATACCCTCGAACGGACCACCGACGTTGTACTGCCACCTCGGAGCTCTACGTCTTCCAACAGGTCCGTTTCCCGTAGCGCAGGCTTCGCACCTCCGGCACCACTCTCGGACGTCACCTTTGCAGCTTGCCCCGTAGAACCTTTCTTGGACCTCTTGCAACGTCTTCTTCAATCTGAAGTATCCCCCAGAGGAGCCATCATGCAGGTGGCGCAGCACCTCGGCCACTCTACTCCTTGGAACCATCGATCGTGATCTCGTTGCCCTACTGTCCTCATCTTCCAAGATTCTGGTCAGGACGTTGTTGTCCAGCTGCAAGGAGTCCCATTGCGCCCAATAAGTCTCCACTGTTGCGTTGGTGGCGGGGACCTCCTGCCAGGTAGGTCGACGGCCATCTTGCTTCCAGGCTATAACCGCGCCTAAGTCGGGGTCATTCTCCTGGCTACTCTGCAACTCGTCTGGCTCCCACGAGTCGTCGACCACAGTGGTGCGAATAATGGGTACCGCACGACTCTCCAGTCTCGAACAGTGGCCGCAGTCCGCAGGGCAAGGCCTCTTGGATAACGCATCGGCGTTGCGGTGGACTGTGCCAGGTCGATGATTTATTCCCAAGTCGAACTCTTCTAGGCGCTCGATCCACTCAGCCACCTGCCCTTCAGGGTTCTTGCACTGCAGCAGCCATCTCAGAGCAGGATGATCGGTCCTCAGCAAGACTCTTTTGCCAAACTCAACTGATTTATGTTTTCCTACGTCAGTACGGCCGCTGGGATGATCTCCGCACTCGACGATGTCCTGGTACCGGGCCACCAAATCTTCTATCTTCTTCCGTTTTCGTTGGCTCATGCCCCTTCCCAGTATTGGGTTCCTCCTGACGGTTGCCAGTTCCCTGCTGACGTTCATCATCCTTACTGGGACCCCAAGCCCAGTCTTCATCAACGTCTTCCCTACCAGGATACCATGAGTGAGCTTCTTGCCACCATCAGGCTCGACCACGCGCACCACGTTGCCCCGGAGATCGCCATCCAGGTATACATCCACGACCCTCTCGGTTCGTCCTTGCAGAGTAACATCTTCCGCCCATACCACTTGTGCCGCGATCTCTCCTCCTGGGTGTCGAGAAAGCTCCTCCCCACCCACGTGCAACTCGCCGCGTCCCAGGTCCAAAACGCACTCACACTTATCCACAACATCCATTCCCAGGATGCACTCGTCCGCAATGTCAGCATAATCGGGCTCAACCACGCGCACCACGTTGCTCCGGAGATCGCCATCCAGGTATGCATCCACGACCCTCTCGGTTCGTCCCTGCAGAATAACATCTTCCGCCCATACCACTTGTGCCGCGATCTCTCCTCCTGGGTGTCGAGAAAGCTCCTCCCCACCCAGGTGCAACTCGCCGCGTCCCAGGTCCAAAACGCACTCACACTTATCCACAACATCCATTCCCAGGATGCACTCGTCCGCAATGTCAGCATAATCGGGCTCAACCACGCGCACCACGTTGCTCCGGAGATCGCCATCCAGGTATGTATCCACGACCCTCTCGGTTCGTCCTTGCAGAGTAACATCTTCCGCCCATACCACTTGTGCCGCGATCTCTCCTCCTGGGTGTCGAGAAAGCTCCTCCCCACCCACGTGCAACTCGCCGCGTCTCAGGTCCAACAACAGAGACCGAACTCTTCCATTTATTTTCCCATCAAGCTTTTGGACTACTTTCTCTTCTGCGGTTTCCAGCTCTTCCTGCTCGACCTTCAGCTCTTCTCGTGCTTTCTGCCCGGCTTCCAGCTGCTCCCTAAGATCCTCTTGTGCTTTTTCTGTCTTCTTTCGACCGGATCTCAATTCTTCCTTAAGTTCATCCTTGAGTTTTTCTTGAGTGGCTTTCAATTTTTCCTCAAGTTTTTGGACTGCTTTCTCTTGCTCGGCCTTCAGCCATTCCTTAAGTGCTTTCGCGGCTTCCTCTGCCTTATCGTGTGCCTTCTTTTGGCCTGCTTTCAATTCTTCCTGGCCAACTTGGATCTCTTTCTTAAGTTCCTCCTGTGCTTTTTCCGCTTTCTCTTGCGCTTTTTCTGCCTTCTCCTGCCCAGCTTGGATCTCTTTCCTAAGATCCTCTTGTGCTTTTTCCGCCTTGTCCTGGCTAACTTGCATCAGTTGCAAAAGTTGGCTTAATTGGGCTTCCATTTTGCTGCTTTGAGATCGCGTCAAAGGCATGCACAATACTCACTTCAATTTATTTATCTGACCGTCGTTTTATCGGCACTTGTTAAATAATTTATTTATTTAATGTTTGTTCAATAATTTTCCTATAGCCCCCGGTACAAAACCTCACACCGACACCACTGTTACGTTCTTAACGTTCGGGCTATTTAAAATTATACGACAAACATGGGTTCAAATATTTATTTACAACTATTGGATTAATTATTGTTATTTACAAACACACGAGAGAATTATCAAGCAGATTACAAATTAATACAAGCACTAACGACTATCGGCACACGTATTTCTATTACCTACGGATTTATTTATATCACTCTTAAACACTAACGATTATATATTTATTTATTTGGTCATCTATTTATTTAGTTATATGTACACGCGTTTTTATTTATATGGGGGCTTCTAACAAGCCTCGACGTGAGTTCGAACTGCCGCAGAATTATTTCAGAACTGAACTGCGGGTCCGACGGCCGGGTATTTATATGGCCAATAATTTCCCTCCAGAAGCTTCCAGACAGTCCCGACACTCACTAGAAACTCCAGGCGGAAGCATGACGCATTTGACCTCGGGCCCGTTCTCGGAGCATCTGTTCTAAGTGACTCATCGCGCACACCTGCTTCTAGATCGATCTGGAAGTCGTTCTCGCATTCGTTACAATAGAAAC